>APFE030672790.1:0-34460 GCA_000404065.3 Pinus taeda | reverse complement strand
TCCTGCATTATTTATGAATTTAGATCCTTGTTTCTTGCATAGTAGTATGTTGTTGTGATTCTACAGGTCCTTTTGAAGCTGGGTAGACAAAGAAGAAGCAGAAAAATCTATCAAGGAGAGGAAATCGAGTGCAAGACTCAGGTTGGCCCTCTTGGTTCTCCTCTCATCTATTTTCATAAAAAGATCAATAGTATACTTTGATTGTTTGTTTTAAGATAGCCACCCATCTTAGTGGGAATAGCAGCATCCGAGTGGACACTATTCCCGTATAACACCTTACCTCTAAGTAAATATATAAATAATTTAATTTAATTGGTTGTTAAATTAATAGTTAATTAAAGGGGATTAACTATTTAATAAATACATAGAAAATATAAGTATAATTAACTATTTATAGAGTTATTAACTATACATATAAATATTGGAATAAAACGTATGATTAACTATTTATAGAGATTACAAATTGGGTTTGTTAAGTTAAAAAAAAATTAAAATAATAATAAATTAATAAAATAAATAATAATAATACTAAAAAAATAAATAATAATAATATTAAAAAATAAATAAATAAATCATCAATAAATAAATAATATTTAATAAATAAATAAACTAATCAGATAAAATAATTGTAAATAAAAATAAAAAGATGAGACAAGAAACGAGGGGAGGGGAGGGGAGGGGAGGGGCGGAGAGGAAGAAAGTGACTAGGAAGAGAGAGTTGGGACCCAATATCTACTAATCTTCCAGCCATCCTCTCTATTGAGATTTCTCGGCATCTTTTCAATCTCCAGAGCTTCCCTAAATTTCTGATGATGGAACTGTGAAGCTCTAGCAATGACACTAGCGTCCTCAATACAAACATGATGATTGGTTTTTTCCACATGCTCAGCTAAAGCTGAAGACTTTGATCTCCTATGCTTAAGGTCAGCTGCATGTTCACAAATCCTTTGATTGATGGAGCGACCCATCTCACCAATATAGAACCAAGTGGATACAGAAAAAAATGGAAATGCAAAGGCCATATCAAGCTCAATATGGGAGCTAGAGGCTTCTTTACAATAATATTCTCGAACCTGCAAGATAAAGAAAATTTATTTGAAAATGGCCCTTACTTCCATTATAATGCTAGTTTGTTTATGAGATATTGGGAAGAATGTTATGACCTAGACAAGGAAAAATTTATGGCAGCCCCAGTATGGTTAAGATTATTCAATCTCCCTATGGATTTTTGGGACCCAAAAATATTAGAGGGTATTGGAAATACGATAGGAAAATTTTTTTAAATAGAAGAAACGACAAAAAGAGGCAGATACACATCCTATGCGAGAACATGCATGTACATGAACAAAGTTGAACCCATACTTGACTCAGTAGAATTAGAATACCATGAAGAGGTTTGGAAACAAACCTTAGACTATGAACATATCCCATTTAGATGCCGAAGGTGTCATGAAAATGGCCACCTATTTAAGGATTGTCCATTGAACCTAGAGGAAAGGGAGAATGTGCACAAGCAACAGAGAAAACCTCAAGAAGATAAGGAAGTTTTCCAAGAAGTGAGAAGCAAGAGGAGACAAGCAAAGGAAGCCCACAACATAGAGAAAAAATAATACCAAACTCAGTCGAGCGGAACGAATAGCTTTGAAGTGCTACAGGTAGAAGAAGAAGAAGAAAATGAGACACAACTTATGGACTATTAGGAGAAAGGAAAGGAGAGCAGTTAGAGTCAAGGCAAACAGAACCCCAAGAGGAAATCTCAAAGAGAGTTGGTAGATAAAGAAGATAAAGAGTAAAGGGAGGAGATGGAAACCACCACAATGGAAATTGACCCAAGCAAAGGAGAGGAACTTAGAATGGAAGAAGAATTTTTGAAGAAACTACTGAATGAATGGAGACATTTAGACAAAATATTTATCCTAGAATACCAAAAAAAATTATACAGAGAAACATTCCAACATTATTAAGCTAAGCAAGGCCAGGGATAGGTAGAGATTACAGAAAAATTTGGGATGCATTAGGAAAACCCACAAGAGTATTCAAACAAAATAAAAGGAGGAAAGAAAAGTGGTCGGAGAAACCTACAGGAATCGATACAGATTATGAGAGAAATGTTGATGAACACAGGCAGGGTGGTATCGCTCTCAGCGGTATACCAACAAATAAATAAAGTGTCCCATTGATAGTTACATCATGGAACATAAGAGGCCTAAAAAGCTGAGGTAAACAGAGATACTTAGCTGAGAGAATAAGAAAAGATAAACCCTAATTAATATTGCTACAAGAAAATGGAAGAAATCCTAAGTAAGATGAAACACGGGTATTAATTTATGTCTATAGATGCAAGAGGTAGTGCAGGAAGCATTGCAATCCTGTGGAACCCAATAGAGGTGACAGTTGACTACTAGATAGGAATGAAGTGAATCCTCACGGGGCGGTTCCACCTGATAGGAAATAAAGAATGGTTTATAATCTCTATAGTCTATGACGCACATATCCCAGTGGAAAAGGAAAACTTCCTCCAGAGGATAAGGACGCTAAGCCAACTACATGAGGAAAAGCTTTGGATACTGATGAGCCCCAAAAATGGATAATTATATGGGCTCATTCAACCTCCTAATTTGACTTAATCCACTATTCTCATTAGTTTATTGCATGTTTTTTATTATATTTATGCTAATAGAGTGAATTGGGTTAGTCATTATGCCAACAAGTCTAATGTATGCTTTGTGTAGTCATTTTGGTCAATTTGGAGACAAAATCAAAGGTTTAAATGAGCACTTGGCAGCCAAATTCCTGGAGAGGATTTTTAGGAAGGTGTCCCCTTCATTTATGGGCCCTTACCTTGAATTTTCCACCATCAGCTTGGAGTTCAAGGGCCACCAAATCAATTATCACAAGGGCAACCAAGCAAGTCAAGTAGGACTGCTGTTAACTGCAAGTTTTGGCAAACCGAGTCCCTAAAGTTTAGGAGGATTGTTGGGGTCCTCAATTTGTATAAATAAGAAGACTTAGGGCCTCATTTGGGTTAGCCAATAGTTAGTCACTTTGTAGACAGATGTTAGCTAGTTTGTAGTTCGATTTTAGTCAGTAGATTAGCTTTGCATTTCAGCACATTTTCAAGTTTCCCTTGTGGACAGTTTTTTATGTAACTCTTCTTTTCTTGCTCAATAAAGATGAATCCAGCTTTGCACCAGCTCTAAATCTCTCTTAGGAGGCTGTAGCTCTTGGGGTTGCGCCCATCTCAAGTGCTGGGTACTTCCTTTGTTTACTTTCATGTGTCTTTGCTGCATCCTTAGAATAAAATCTGCTATTTAGATTTAAATCTTGGTTTGTTATTTAGGTTGCTTTTCATGTTTAAAGTAGCTTTTCATGTTCAGATTTAGTTGATAGATTAGTAATAGGGAATATCTCCAGAAAAAGGCCATCAAGCACCTCTGATCTCACCTCTCCCTTAGTGGGATCATGAGTTGGGAAAAAGGTGACATTGTTGCCAACAAAAACGTTGTTTTGCTCTACCATGCAATCCTCAGTGTACTGTTTTCATTTGCAGAAGTTAGTTATGTGTTCTGATCTCTGAAGTGTTTCATTGCATAGTTGATATACATGGTTTTATTTCAAATAAAGTTGTTGTTCATTCACTTTGTTGTTAGTTAGATTAGATTAGCTAGGACTTTTATTACTTGCAAGACTTTGTTGATTCAGTTGAATGTACACTGTGCAGAGCATCTATGCCACTCTTTCATCCACCTAAGCTTCATCAGAGCCATCTGTTCCATCTCCTAGCTAGGTTCCTCATCTCACATCTGTCATTTTGCCCACGTAACCCTACCTTTTTGTGCAATCATTGGTCCAGCCTTCTTTGAGTCAAATCAGCCTTCTACACCTTCTCACCACTCCATCCACCAGTCCCTGGGTCACTCCAGGCCCCTATCTTACCTCCATATCCATTCATGCATTTTCCCTCACTCACCCATCCTCTAAAATCCAATTTTTAAACATCCTGTAGAAATTGCTGAACATCCTGTAGAAATCCCAGAACATCCTGTAGAACCCCTGCAAACTTCCTGTAGAAGCTCACGAAAGTGATTTCTTGAGATCTGTTCACTGTGAAACTCTCTGGAAGAGTGTTAGGGACTCCTTAGACCCTCTCTAAACCTTCCCAACCTTTTCCAAGCATTTCTCCTCCTTGATCCACCCTTGCACAGTAAAGAACAATGAAAGCATATGCATGATGAAACTGACAACTTAATCAAAAATAAAAAAAGATGTTGTCTTAGGACAGAGGTAGTCTAAACACATGTATTTTACCTTCATAGAAGTAATGGCATCTATTTTAGTAGTTCGCATTCTCATCTTTGCATCAGTAGAACTAGCTCGTAGAATTAGGGTTTGCTAGGGTTTGCGCTTTCCTTCAGTTTTTCAATCTCTTTTCACAAGTAGATTAGCTTCCTTTGAGTTAGCTTTCATCCATCAGTTAAAAAGCTTCTTATAAGAGCTCATAGAATTTGGCTTAAGCTCCTAGAGGACTTGTGCCATCTAACCAAGTGACAGTTGCGGCAAGTGCTAGTACTTGTGCATACAGCACCGTCGCTTCCAAGTTTGTTACGAACTACTGGGTTGATAAAAATAAAGAAGGGAGTCCCAGGAGTTGCAACATTATTGCTGCAATATTGGAGCCCACCATCTTTTTGGCGTCGTTGCCGGGGAAGCGTCAGAGTATTGGTGATTGTTGCTTTTCCTCTATTTTCCACTACAATCTTCTGCTAAGTAGTTTATTTCATTTCCATTCTGCAATTTCATTTCCGCAAAAGTAGAGTGGACATTTCCTGCTTTCATAGATGAGAATTTCAATTCCGCGATTTCGATTCTGCAAGCATAGATTAGCATTTCAATTCCGCAATTTCAATTTTGCAAGCGTAGACTAGCATTTCATTCCTGCAATTTCATTTGAGCAAAATAGATTAGTCCTTTCCTGCTTTCATTTCAATTCCACATTTTCATTTCAGCAAGATAGTCAGTTGCAGTTCAATCTATTTTAGTTTTGTAGGTACAAGCAGAAAAGAGCAAAAATCAACCAAAAAGATTTTCTTTCATGCCCTGTAGGAGTAGAGATAAGTTAGAAAAATGATTGCACAACACCCCCACTATTTCACACAGCCAACCTTCTCTCTTCTTCGATGGATGTGATTAAATAACGCTTAGGTGGACAGCAAGGCATATTTGAAGAACCTCTAGGGGAGAAGAAGAAGAAAACATTCCTCTGGAGCAAATGGCTACAAGCAGAAATGTTGGGAGCAGTACCTTGTCCCAAAATGAATTTGAAAATCAGATGGAAGATTTCAAGATTGATATGAGGCAATTTCTTGCCATGCAACTGGATACCTTTCAGATCCAAAGGAAGCAAGAGGAAGCCAAGAGGGCTTTGGCCATCTTTTGTCCCAGGTGCACTAGAAAGCATCTTAGAAACAAATGTCCATTGTACTCCATAGAAGTGTGTTTTGTCTGTGAAGAATACCATCCTACAGATCAGTGCCCTTCCTTGCCTGGAATCAAAGCTACATATCAAAGGGCAAAAGAAGTCACTGAACCACTCTATTTCATGAACCAAAGGAGGTCACATGGACCTATACCTTACCATCAGGAACTGCAAGGGACATCCGAGACCTATTACGACCCCTATCAAGCCACTTTCATGCCTTCTTGGGGTCCCCCTGCTCATCCTTCCTGGTTCACACCTCTTCCTTATTCCTTCACAGATCCATATTATGCTCCTCCAGTTGCTCATTCATTTCACTCTTATGCTCAGCCACAGCCTCAGTGGAATGCACCTCATCAAGGGTGGAGGCCCCAGTACAACACTCCTCTCGCTCATTTTCCTCTACCACATGCTCAACCGCAACCATCGCTTCCTACTCCACCAAGGCAACCACAAATGCCTGCCCAACCACAACCCCATCCGCATCCATCTCACATATACACCCCCACTCAACTACCCATACCACCATTTCCAAACCCGCACATTGGAATAGCTCAACCCAATTGCAAAGCTGAGGCACAACATGTCCAAATGACTCCTCTTGAACTCAATGATCTTCACCATAGCTCAGGAAGAGTATTGCAAAAAAGAGATTATTTTGAAAGCATTGAAGGACCACATCCAGCAAAAGAAGATTCAAAAGACAAGATCAAAGAACCATGGGTTGCACTTGATGAAGAGAAGACATCAGGATTAGAGATCAAGAGAGTTCCCTCATGGTTACCATCAAATCCTCCATGTACTCAAGAGAAAACTTAGTAAAAAGAGGAATATGTGAAGGTCATGATAGAAGGTGACATGAAGAATGATCCAGATCAGCAAAAGGACCAAGGATATCAAAGCTATATTGAGATATGGTTTCAGACGGTCACTAAGTTGCAACAGTACTCTCTTCCTCAGCTATGTTTGATCCCTTCAAATTCAGATCATTTGGTCTCTGAAATCCGGATAGCTGTCAAAGCATGCATTTCAAGCCTCCACATCATTTTGTCTCTAATCTCGATGTGCACATGGCTCCATTAGAAGTATTCTTATACTTGAGAACGATTTTGTTTTTCAAGTAGGGTAGGGAAAAAAAAAAAAATGAAAAAAATGAAAAGAATAGAAATAAGAGGAAAAATCTAAGGTGAAAACCTCCTCGGAGGCGCCTTAGATTGGCTCATTGATTGAAAACCTCCATGAGGCGGTCAATAGATTGAAAAAAAAAAAAAAAGAGAGAGAATAAGATCCCTGGGTGAAAACCTCCCTTGGAGGCGCCCAGGGCAGGCAATTAGAGTGAAAACCTCCATGAGGCGCCCTAGTCGTTTTCAACAAAAAAAGGAAAAAAAAGAGAAAAAGAAATCAGGCTTAATCTTTGTAAAATAATTGCAGGTTGCAGGGAATACATTGCAGGAAAAGAGGGTTGCGCAAAACGAGGACAAGAGTCCGTACTAGGCTCAAGGACACCCCCTCAGACACCCCCTCCATGGCCACTCACTCCTCCTAGGATTTGGTCACATTCGGGTTGAGATTGGGCCTTCTACAGGAAGTTATGGGTTCTCTGCAGGAAGCTACAGGTGTTTCTACAGGAAGTTTTGTATTTCTATAGGAAACATCCTGTAGAACTTCCAGGCGATCCAGATTCGATTTTGGAAGGGAATCTAAAGCTTGGAATCTATTGGTTAGGCCTGCAAGCATCCATGTTTCCATCCTTCACCTTTCTCCATCATTTTTTCCACCTCATTGTACTTCTTTTATGAAAGCTGTGTTTTCTACAGGAAGTTCCTGTAGAAATTATAAAAGGCTGGAAATTGATTTTAGAAAGAAGTTTGGCGAACATGGAAGTTTCATCAAAGGTTCATAAGTCCTCTTGCAATCTTACTCCTCCCCCATCATTTCCATGCTTGCATCACAGCCCAAGCTCATTTTTCTTACCATGCAAAAAAACTGCAGAATGCCTTGAAGCAAAAATACCTAGTGCTAAATTTTTTTTTTTCCATAACGTGAAAACCGTGCATCCATTTACAAAACCGTTTTACAGGGAGTTGTATAGGAATGATGGAGACATGCCCGAGCAATTTCAGCCAATTTCGGTGCACGATTCCTAAGAAATAAACCTCCATCACCTTCATCCATTTTTGCATTTTCTCCATATCTGTACATCCGTTTCATGGAGAGATGCATATGGGTGATAGTAACCTACCCAAGTAGTTTCAGCCAATTCCGATACACGGTTTCCGAGAAATTGATCTCTGTAATCTTCAGCCATTTTCTGTTTTTCTCGAAATTTGTGTATCCAT
The DNA here is from genome assembly GCA_000404065.3 of Pinus taeda. Lineage (NCBI taxonomy): Eukaryota > Viridiplantae > Streptophyta > Pinopsida > Pinales > Pinaceae > Pinus > Pinus taeda. Next base: position 26,645 of record APFE030672790.1, on the reverse strand, counting down.
TGATCGTAATTTTGCTATGGGAGGTGCATAATGATGATAGGAACATGCTCAACAAGTTTCAGATCGATCTAGTCTATCATTCGGGAGCAATGGTGAAAACAAGTTTCTGGCCTATGAAAATTCAACATTAGCAGCTTGAGGGTGCAGATCTGAACGTGGAAGCCAGCTCCTGCAATGTGGATCCGGCCAGAGGATACCTACACAAGAAAAAATAGCCATGAATCAGCAACCAAACCACCATACAACCACAGAAATCAGTGTATGCAGCAAATGAAAGGCCACAACAACCATTCAACTTCCAGGTATGTGACTAAAACTTGTTCCTCTATTGCATGAATCTAATTGAAGAACTGCATGAACAAATGGAATGGTGGGATTAAGCCATGAATCTAGCAAGGTTAACCCGACATTGCCTTCTCTAGCACTCAGCAGGAAGTCATGCAGTATACGTGGACAGTCGACTCACGTGAAAATTAAAACAACAGGGAGTGTTGGCCGTTTAAACCTCAGTGCAATTGATGGCAGTGATTACAGGGGGAAAACATACAATTCATGAACAGCACTACCGTCTGCATGTGGCCACGTACACCTGGCCACTTCACTCCCTCACCACAAATCACGCAGCAATTACAAAAATGCTCCGCTGACTCTCACCACCCTTTGTTCAACTACGGTCACAACTAGAGCACATGTCCACCACGTCCAGATCAGTTAACCAGTGGTCCTCTGCAAGATTCCTGCCTGATTCTCGAGATTTCTGCCATTTTTTTAAAAATTACTACCTATCGGGCTCTACAGGAAGCGCAGTTTCGTTCTACAGGAAACACAGAAAACAACCATGCAGAAAGAAAACCTAGGATTTTCGGCGAATTTCAAGCTCCAAACGAGGTAGGATCGGGGAAACTTCGTTGTGCACGATTTGTTGGTGCAAAATAGTGAATTGAACACGGAATTAAATTAAAAAATGAGAGGAAAAGTCTGCCTACACATTGAAAAAGGTGAAAAGTCTGCTTGCATATTTTCTGAGTTCTACACAGTTCTTTTTTCCCTCTACATTCGAAGTCTGGCTTCTTCTTTCTTACCTTCTTCTGAAAAGAGAGATGCAACCATAGGAACTAAGCCTGTGTGAAAGAATGAATTTGCAAGACTGTCCACTTCCTAGAAGAAAAAACTATGTTATTTGTTCTCTGATCTATAAAAAAAAATTGATTTCTTTTCCAAAACTAAGAAGCAAATTCAGGTTGGAAATGTTTGAAGAGAGAAAAAATTGGAAGTTGTTGTTGTGAAAAACATGAAAATTCCAGGAGCAATAAGAAGTTTAGAAGAGGGGAAATGAGCTATCTTTTTAGAAGAAAACACGGGTTTTTTGCAAAATTTCTGGCTTCAAGAGAAGAAGAAAACAAACAGTTTTATTTGTTGCATGTTTATGCAAAAGAAGTGATGCAATTCTATAGAAGGATCAAGCCTGAAGAATGTGAAAATAACCAATGATGAGGGAGCACAAATCATTCAAGCAGAGGGTAAAACAAAGGAAGAACAGAAAAGAAAAAGACTACAGCAGAGAAGGCAGAAGCTAAACAAGATGAGAAGAAAGCCAAAACAAAGCGTGAGGAAGCAAGCTAACAGAGGCAGAGAAGACAAAAGAAGAGGAAAAAAAGGAGGAAGAGCCACATCCAACGAAGCAGATCAAAAATAGTTTCTACATGAAGCATGAAAATCGTTTCTACAGGAAGCCAGAAAACAATCAGCACAGGACTTTCTACAGGAAGTCTAGAAACAAGGCAACGGAAGGAAAAATTGCCCGAGATTTTGGCCAGGGAGGCCGAAGCTGTGCTAGTTGCCTTAAGAACATCTCCTAAACAAAAAGGGAAGCAAAAAAGGGAGCCTTCCATGTATTTTAAGGCAAGAAGGAGCATGAAGATAAAAGCAGGCAAACCCAGCCATAGTCAAAGGAGCCAATTGTCATTAAGGACACAACAACTAAACAAAAGGAGGAGTCTCCTTCAAAGAGATCCATCAGCTATGAATGAGGAAGCCAAAAGCCTTCACCTAGAGAGATAGAATTAAGATGATGGACTCAAAGACAGTTCTACAGGAAGCTGTGACCGTTCTATAGGACACTGAGAATTCTCTACAGGAAACTCGGGCCGTTCTACAGGACGCTGAGAATTCTCTACAGGAAACTCGGGCTAAGTTAAGAGAGACCAAGAAATTGGAGGAAAATGTGGCCAAACAATCACAGGAAGAAGGAAAGACAAGGAAACATCCGAGGAACAACAAATAGAGGACAAGCTGCAGGCTGAGGTTGAGGCACTAACAAAACTGCTACAAGAAAAGGAGCACATGCAGTGGGAAGAAGTAGGGAGAAAAGCATGGTTTCATGACTGAGAAGAGGACATCACTTCAAAAGCTTGGCATGACAGGGAGGCCACCAAGGGCAACAAAGAGGAGGAGATAGATTAGTTGCTCAGAGGATGAGCAACACTTTCAATAAGGAGGTGATGATGAGCCCCAAAAATGGATAATTATATGGGCTCATTCAACCTCCTAATTCGACTTAATCCACCATTCTCATTAGTTTATTACATGCTTTTATTATATTTATGCTAATAGAGTGAATTGGGTTAGTCATTATGCCAACAAGTCTAATGGGTACTTTGTGCAGTGTTTTGGTCAATTTTGAGACAAAATCAAAAGTTTTAATGAGCACTTGGCAGCCAAATTCGTGGAAGAACAAGGGAGAGGATTTTTAAGAAGGTGTCCCCTTCATTTATGGGCCCTTACCTTGAATTATCCACCATCAGCTTGGAGTTCAAGGGCCACCAAATCGATTATCATAAGGACAGCCAAGCAAGTCAAGTAGGACTGCTGTTAACTGCAAGTTTTGGGTAGTCGATTCCCTAAAGTTTAGGAGGATTATTGGGGTCCTCAATTTGTATAAATAAAAGGGCTTAGGGCCTCATTTTGGTTAGCCAGTAGTTAGTCATTTTGTTGGCAGAAGTTAGCTAGTTTGTAGTTCGATTTTAGTCATTTTTTAGGCAGTAGTTTAGCTCTGCATTTCAGCACATTTCCAAGCTTTTTCTTGTGGACAGTTTTTGATGTAACTATTATTTCTTAAGAAATAAAGATGAATCTAGCTTTGCACCAGCTCTAATCTTTCTCATGAGGCTGTAACTCTTGGGGTTGGGCCCATCTCAAGTGCCCAGTACCTCCTTTGTTTACCTTTATGTGTTTTTGCTGCATTCTTAGAATAAAATTTACTATTTAGATTTAAATCTTGTTTTGTTATTTAGGTTGCTTTTGATGATTAAAAAGGATTTTCATGTTCAGATTTACTTGATAAGTTAATCACAGGGAAGATCTTTAGAAAAATGCCATCAAGCACCTCTGATCTCACCTCTCCCTCAGTGGGTGGGACAAAGGTGACATTGCTGCCAACAAAAACATTGTTTTGCTTCACCATGCAATTAGTAGTGTTGGATTCTTAGTTGTCGAACTTGATATCAGTTTTGATTGAATGCTTAGGGTTATGATTACATAGTTGCATATTTATCTGATCTCATTGCAAATAAACTTATGTTCCATTTCCTTACTGTTATCTAGGTCAGAATAAACTAACGTAACTAGGTCTTTGATTTTCCAAGTGTTTGATTGTCCAGTTTGAAAAACGACTTGTAGAGCACCTGTATTACCTCTCTATTTACCTTTCCTCCATCAGATAATCTGCTCCAACCCTTAGTCCATGATTCCTACCCTTCATTTGCCATACTTTTCCCACCTTGCCCTAATTTCTACATTCTTGCGCATCATCTCTTCCTCCATCCTCGAACAAATCCAATCGCTCCTTAGCCTCATCCACCAGGTCCTAGACCCCTTAATATCATTATCCAACCTCCATTTCCACTTTCCCACAATTTTACCTCCATCAACCCTCCAAAATCCTCTTTTCGGAACATCCTGTAGAAAATCACAGAACATCCTTTAGAAATTCCAAAACATCCTGTAGAACCCCTGCAGACTTCCTGTAGAAGCTCACGAAAGCGATTTCTTGAGATCCGATCACTGTGAAACTCTCAGGAAGGGTGCTAGGGACCCCTTAGGCCCTCTTCGAACCTTCCCAACCTTCTGCAAGCATTTCCCCTCGCCAATCCACCTCTGCACAATCAAAAGCCAGTTAAAAGCACATGCATGATAGTTCTAACAACTTATTCAAAAATACAAAAAGATGTTTTTTTTCCAGATGTTACTATAGAAGTAGCTTAGACACATGCATTTTACCTCTAGAAGTCACTTTCAGTAGCTTGCATCCTCTTTCTTGCATCAGTAAGGCTAGCTGGTAAAATTAGGGTTTGCTAGGGTTTACGTTTCCTTTCAACTTTCCAGTTTCGTTTTGCAAGTAGATTAGCATTCTTTGAGTTAGCTTTCATCCATCAGTTAAAAAGCTTCTTCTGAGAGCTCATAGAAGTTGGCTTAAGCTCCCAGTGGACTTGTGCCTGCTAATCAAGTGACGGTCGCGGCAAGAGCTGGTACTTGTGCATACAGCACTATTGCTTCCAAGTTTGTTACGAACTACCGGGTTGATAAAATTAAAGAAGGGAGTTCCAGGAGTTGTAGCATTATTGCTGCAATACTGGGGCCCACCACCACGCAGAGGAACCAGCCTGTAATTACCATGTATAAGAGTTTTTTGAACAGAATAAAGAACAAAATTGACCCCAAATGACAACAATTACCACAAAAAGCTTCAAAAAAGACCCCTAAGATGGTGACCGGGTGTCTAAAAACCTGAATAAAAAAAATTGTGGCCTACTAGGTGTCAGCAGGTGACAGAGGTTTCTCCACAATGAGACACCTGTAGACGTCCATATCTTCAACGTCTTGCTGTTGTTCCTTGTTGTGGCTTCCATTTTCATCTTGCCACCTGGAGTGCTCGTCGTGGCTTCCATCTTTGCCTTGCCATCTGGAGTGTTGTGAACCTGAGCTATGTTCGTCCGATTCAGAGCTTCATCATGAGTTCTACGCATCCCTGAACTGATACCATGAGTTTTCCATCTGCTAGTACCATTCCTGTCATGAATGATGTGTGCCTGGACGTCAGTGCTCTGTGGCTACTCTCTCAAGGCGGCAGAGATGGTAGCAATAATACATGGGCGTTCCAAAGTGCACCTGAACTGGAACTGGGTAGAATGACAGGGATTCATCATCGACACATAGTCATCCGGGGGTTGCTGGGCTTTTGCATCTCGCCTAAAGCTAGTCATTTGGGCACGCCCTCTACCATTACAAGTGTTGGGATACCAATCCATGCAGTGAGCAGCAGTCGAGGGCGAGGAGGAATTTGCAGGAGTTGAGTCAGACAGGGATAGCGAGGGAGGGGGAGTCGCGCTTCCTCTGCTGCTACCCCTTCTACATCTCATCCTATGCCTCAAACGAGGCATATTTTCCTGGTAAGTATTGATTCGACAAGTGCTTGGAGGAGCAAGGGAAGGGACGAAATGGCTCGTGGAGGTAGGAGAGTGAAGAATTCGATTACTAGAGGTAGAGTTCAGGGTCGAAGCAACAACTCTGTAGTAGCAAAGCAGGTTGTGCTAGAAGTGGGCACCTTCAACCATTTCAATGCAACAGAGGATCTGGCACCTTCTCCTCGTAGTCGTGCATGAGCTTTAGCTCTGCAGCAGTGAGGAGGCAGTTACAGGCCAGAGGAGGCTGAACAGGGGGAATGCACTCTGCATTCTCCATCTTAAGGATCAAAGTTAGGTAACCTCGGCCCTCACCCATCATTAATGTTTTCTGGCTTTCAGACAGCATTAAAACGCCATAAATTGTGGCAGTGGGCATCTTGGTTGTAGCATGGGTGGCCATGTGGCCACACCACTGGGCTGTCCCAGCGCCATTAATCACCCACATCCGGGGATGTTTTAGTTTTTATTAATGTATATTTTATTTTTTATAATGAAATTTATTAAATATGTTTTTATATTAATAGAAAGTCATATATGGACAAAAAAATAAAAGTTATGAAAATGGAATAGTAAAAAAAGGAAAAAAATAAAAATCAGAAAGCTAAATAAAAAAAGAAATAAACTAAGAATAAAAAATTAGTTAAAAAAAAAACTAAGAATAAAAAATTAGTAACTAATAAAAATAAATATAGAAGTTACTAAACACCCCATAATAAGACTTCAACCAATCACTTTACAAATAAATAAATTTAAGTACCATATATCATACCTAGTAATAATAATAACAAAATAAGAAATGTTAACCATATACTAACTTTAACTAATATCATTTATTTATAATAGATTATATTGTTTCCATTTTTTAATTAAACTAACAATTCTATTCATTAAAACCTTACAAAATATTATAATTTTTAATAATGATTAAAAACATGTAAAATTCATATTAAGCAACCTTGCTGCTCTTTATGTAACAAATTTACAACATAATAAAGAATTTAAACACAATTAAATTAAATGCAATCACTTTGTATAACCAAACTTATAATATTTCATTGAAGTTACAGTTTTGTCAACAACATTGCAAAAGTCTATTTACATAGTTAAGTGTAGTGTGATACCTCGGAAAATCGCAAACGTATATTTAAATAGAAAACACGATATATATTTACATAATTTGCCACTGAATGCCATCATGTTCCATCCAACAATTTGCACTGAAGCAATTGGGATTTCTTCCGAAAACGGAGCGATGACTGGAGAATGACATAAACAACGTCACTGTAACGCGGGGCACGGTGATTTGGAGGTAAAAGTACTCCGTGGTTACAGCCATTGGAATATGGAGCTCTGTCACTGGAGTTGTAAATACGGGGCATTCCTCGCACTATTCAAATTCTTACAGGCATATTGGGTAACAGCATAATGAAGCGGGTCTTATTATTCTCATTATTTTTATTATGGGAATGGTCGACTTCTGCAATTATTATGAGAAGAAAAGGCTGAAAGTCTAGTTATTTCTGCCTCCAATTAAACAGAGTCAGAAAATCACAACTGAGAATTATTGTTGGGATTCCAACGCTCTTCCTTTTTCTCCTTTGGAAATATCTTCGTTATCATCAATGATGTCAGCGTCTGTGACAAAACCCTTCCAAAACCAATGCTTTGTCCACACTCTATCCATCATCTCTTCAATCGGCACGTTCTTCGTTTCAGGGAGGAGAAACAGCACAAATAGGGACATAATGATCACCCAGCCAGCAAAGAAGAAGAAGATCCCGTATTTGAAAGTGCAAAGCATTGACAAAAATGACTGTGCAATAATAAAAGTGAATAGGAGATTGACGCAGACGGTCACACTCTGTCCAGCAGATCTTGTTTCCAGGGGAAAGGTTTCGCTGGGAATCAACCATCCGAGAGGTCCCCATGACCATGCAAAGGATGATACGAAAACGCACACCATCAACACTATCACAATGGCTGTGGTGTGAGAAAGCTGCTCTTCTCCTTTTAACCCCGTTGCCAACAGGATTCCAATAATCACCTTCAATTCCAGAAAATATTCATAATGTGAGACAATTTTGGCATCGAAATGAAAAACCATTTAAGTATAAGCATAACATTGAAATGGAAATGAATTAGAAGAAGAAATTAGTATAAGCAGAGCATTGAAATGGAAATGAATTATAAGAAGAAATTGGGTTAACCTGTGCAACGAACATCTGTACTCCTGCTTCAAGAAGAAGCTTCCTTCGACCAAGTTTATCGACCGAGTAGATGGAGATAAGAGTGGATAACACATTGACTGCCCCAGTAATAACCGCAGAGTAAAGTGAAGCATCGTTCTTGAATCCCAGTGTCTGGAAGAGCACGGGAGCATAGAACATAATGGCATTGATGCCAGTCAACTGCTGGAAGATCTGGAGAAAAATGGTTATGACAAGCTGAGGTCTATTCCTGCGCTTCAAAATGTTACGGAATGGATGCTTAACTTGCGCAGCTATTTTACTAGCTTGAATTAGTTCAGCGAACTCTGCATCCACATTATCTGTTCCTCTGATTTTTCTTAATACCTTCTTGCCCTCTTCCAGGTGTCCTCTTTCAATCAGACTATTGGGTGTCTCTACTAAAAATATAGACCCCACAGATAGCATTATTGCTGGGATACCTGCCAAGCCCAACGAAAGCCTCCATCCCCATGGAATGATCTTACTAGTCCCATAGTTCACTAAATTCGCACACAGAATGCCTATTGTAACATTCAGCTGGAAGAGGATGTTTAGAGCCCCTCTAATTCTAGTCGGTGCTATCTCTGACAGGAAAAGAGGAACCGCCTGCAGTTACAGAAAAGCAAAGGCCCATTCATCGCACCAGTAATCCAACAGATGACCGATCGAAAAAACCAACGCTAAGCCTACCTAAGATGTCTCTGAAAGATCTACGGTAAAATTATATAATAATACCGCAGAACGCAAAAAACATATCGTGTTAACATATGTTTTAAAGCAAACGAAAATTTTGGGAATCCAAAATGTAAACAAAGCTTATCCTATCAAAAGGTGTGTCATCGAACTTACGGCTTAGTGTACAAAAATCCTGCTATACAAAAATTTCCTAGTAAATCCAAGAATCTCAAGAAAGGAAGTCAGCTTTTAAAATACGATTTTTGCTTAAAAGGAATGTACAGGGATGGTTCATATCTGAATTATTTGAACCCCTATATTATATCTAAGATTCCGTCTTTGCAGGAGTGTGAATCGTCTGTTTACAGACCTGATTTCCAAATCCAACTCCAAATCCGAGTAATATTCTTCCGATGATGAGCATGATAATATGCTCGGCGGCAGCATTCAAGATGACTCCACAAAGAAAGAATGCGCCGGCAACAAGCATGGTAGGTCTCCGGCCATATCGTCTGGTAACATAGGACGCAAAAAATGTCGCGACCAGACCGGCTAAGTACAGAGATGAAGTAAAGAGCTGCAATCTTTGATTATCGTACTTGCAGTAATCGTTTTCCTTCACCTCGTGCTTTTTGCGCGCGACCACGGGGAAGAATTTCACGAGAAAGTCATCCATGCCAGTCACTCCGCCTGCACATTAAAATAATAAATTGTCAGATCTTCAGTAAAGATGTAGATTACTAACCATAAAAATTATAATGAAGAGCAAGTATTTACTACAGTCATAAGTTCACATCACAGGCACACACAACTTAAAAACTACAAACAAGTTAAACATTTTTCGTTTTCAGAGGAAAAGATTCCAAGAAACTCTTGCTAAAGGTTTGGAGCGCTGAACTGCTTCTGATCGCATCGAAGAACACTTAGGACTTGTGCAACTCTTTAAATGCAGTTAAGATATCCAGTTTACAGAACTGTATGAAAGCAACATCCTTCTTAAGGATTATGCGAAGGTCTTTGTGGTTATTGTGAACAGAAAAAAAATTCCATAGTCCAATATACTGCACTCTGACTTGAAAAATCCAGCGAAATCGGACGAGAAATACAAATTTGCCTAAAGCTTTACCATGCTTAAACCGTATAACATTGAAAGAGATTAGTTCTCCCATTTTTTAACCATCAGAGTTACAGAATAACATGATGAAATCCGATGCGAATATTCCGATCATTAACGAAGCAGAGGAAAACCGCACAACGCAATAACGTTGCAAAAAACTCAAAAGAATCGGCGTTAGAGCCACACTGCGCTTTAAAGCACTTAATAATAACGAAATAAAGTGACAAAAAACAAATATCAAATCTTCCCTGTAAAATGTCCCGTCACAACTCAATATACAAGGTAGAAAGAACTTTAAGATGCCCTAAATTCTAAGAAAATTCTCTAGCAAAATCAAAGCTGCAGCTTTCCTTGCAAAATTGTACAAGATCGTTACAATTTTCACTGCAAAACTCGACAAGAAAATCTTTAAGGAAAATCTCTGCACTTGCTGAACAAACAACCACTCGACATTAAAGCTTCATTAGCTTACCTGAAATTCCTATATCGTAGCCAAACATTAACCCGCCGCTTGCAGCGATGATACAAGTTACGACGACATGAACCGTTATGCGGGCCTCGAATTCCACAGTCATAGACCCTACTGGGGCGGCAAACCCTCCCACGGCCATTTTTCTTGCACTAAACTTTCAACACAAAACACTGAAGAAACTCGTCAAAGCAGTATACAGATATCACTACCTTTCCACAGCCTCAGCAAAATCACATTTTCTTATCTAAGCAGATCTGACCTAAGCAGAATATCAACCTTTCTACAGTCTCAGCAAAAACATATTTTCTTTTCTAATCTGATGTCATCCTCCCCAAACATATTTTCTTTTCTAATCTGATGTCATCCTCACCATCTAACGAGGACCTAAAGCCGTGTCAAAGAATTCAAATTTATAGACTCAGATTGTAATGAAATGGTTGCCTCTGACAAAGTCTCCAAGAATCTCCCCGTCCAAGAGTTTCTATGTTCATCCTCGTGAGTCGAAACCGCGCACTCCACGTCCGAGCCGGCGAGCTTTCTGTCATCCCGAAACTTAAAACTCTATATGTGGATTTATTCTACTCCGCTAAATACTATTTGCCAATGGTCTGTTGCCACAGAGTAACTTAGTTGGCGCCCAGCATTTTTATGAACCACAGTCGAGAGCACTGACGTATAATTAAGGGATAATGATCCTGATTGATGCCGAAACCACAGTCTCAAATTCCGAATTGTCGTTGGAAAGTGGTTTTGTCCACGTCGGATTATCTCGGTATCTTAAGAAAGGCCTGTATTAGATAAAGATGAGAACGTGGCACACATACAATATAGGAAAAAGCAAAAAGAAAGCGGGTACCGTGAGACAGCCAATCCACCTGAGATGACAACGCAGCTAAATTCATATGCCCTCTGTAAAATGTATGGAGTTGTCAAAGCAACAAATTTATTTATTTATTTATTTATTTATTTTTCCGCTGATAACTATCATTTTAATGCTGTTGAGATAGGATACTGATACAATTTATTTTAATTTTTTTCGCTGATAACTATCATTTTAATGCTGTTGAGATATGATAGTGATATTATTTATTTTAATAAAATAGGATAGTGATATTATTTATTTTAATTTTTTTATTAATTTCCTAAACGTAGAGTGCAGAATATATTGTAATCCGTTTAAGTTTTAATTATTTTGTAAATTTTTAAAAAATTTATTTAAAAATTTATTAAAATTTTGGAAAATTAAATATAATGTATTGGTTTAGAAATTAGAAATTAATCATTTTTAAAATTGAATTTTTAATTTTTTAAAAATTGATTTTTTTTTTTATTTAGTGGGATGATTTATTTATGTGGTTTAAAATCAAATTTTTAATAGTTAAAAATTATTTAAAATAAAAAACTTCTAATCATCATCATAAATTATTAATTGATTTTTTTTTAATTTGTGGATTTTCCATAATTAATATTTTCTTTTAAAAAAATAGTTTCTATTAAGTTTTGAGCTTTTACTAATCATGGAAATTGACACAGTTTTAAAAAACAAAAGCATTAATGTTGCATATTCTTTTACCTGACTTTCTTCTTATTTTTCTCTCACCAATTTTATTATTAAATGGACTTGGTTCAATCATTTTCCTCAATAAGCTTTATCTACATTTATATTTTCACAAATTCAATTTTAAATAGACAAAAATTAAATACTAGTTATTGTAAATTTTTATATTAGATATTTATATAAAGAAATATATATTTAAATCAACAATAAGATAAATAAGAGAGAGAAAAAAATTAGGTATACTAGATATTGTAATTTTGTATATTAGATATTTCATTAGATATGAATTATTTGACACACTATTAAGACTACACAAGATACTTCATATCAATTTGATTTTTCAGTAATAGAAATTCGACCATAAATTATTTATTTGTCGAGGAATTGTGATGAGTATAAAGTTAAAGTTAAATAAATAGCTTGTTACAATAATTAGTTTTTAAAAAAATAACTATTTTATTTATATCATATATATACATTATTTGATATAAAGATACTAGACATTGTAATTTATCTTCCTTATTTCGTGCTAAAAGCTAAAGATGGAATAAAATGTGCACAATCACATCTCAATAAAGTCTTAAATTTTGTAACAAACGATTAATTGCTCAAGCATTCAATAATTACTATCAATTACTTTTTGCATAAGAAACCATACTTAGCGTCATTATTAAATTTATGAATTTGTTCGAGCATTCAATAATTACTATCAATTACTTTTTACATAAAAAGTGGATACTTAGCAACAACACTACATGTTACATTGTGTAATCTTATCTTAAATATAAAATTTTTAATTTATTATAAATGTTATTTATTCGTGAAGAACTTTTTAATATAATCTAAATATATTTAGTTTGGATTTCTTTTTAATTATTCTTTGGATTCTTTTAACTATATTTAATAAAATTTATTAAAATTATTAAATTATAAATATTAGTTATTTAATTTATTAAAATTATTTAAATTTATAAAAATTCAGATTTTAGTGAAAAACTTTCATTATTATAAAAATAATATTATCAATTTTAAAAAATTACTAAAACATAAACAAAAAAAATATTTTCGCTGGCTAAAAAATTCAAATTTCAAAAATTTAAACTCATTAAACACTTTTAATATGGAAAAAATCCACCTACCTTTAAGTTTTGAAAAGTTCAAAAATCTACTTATAATCCTGGCAATATTACACTTATTTAATTATAAGGTTTTTAATTTATGTAAATGTTATTTATATGTGAAGAAATTTTTTAATATAATGTAAAATATATTTCTTTGGATTTCTTTTTAGTTATGCTTTGGATTCTTTTAATTGTATTGCATATACCTTATCTTAAATATAAGGTTTTTAATTTTATTGTAAATGTTATTTATATGCGAGAAATTTTTTAATATAATCTAAATTATTTCGTTTGGGATTTCTTTTTAGTATGACTTTGGATTCTTTTAATTGTATTGTTAAAATATAATTAAAAAGATTTGAAAATTTTGAAAAATTATAAAATATTAAATTATTTATTTTTATTAAAATAATTTAAATTTAAAAATTTAAGATTTATTAAGATTTTCATATTCATAAAAACAATTTTAAAGAATTATTAAAATCATAAAAAAATTTATTCACATGGCTTAAAAAATTTAAATTTTATAAAAATTTAAATTCAACAAATAGTTTTAATATGAAAAATCAATATACCTTTAAGTTTTAAAAGTTCAAAATCTACCTTATGATCTTTTTTTAAAGCCGTAAGCAAGAATAACATAGAAGATAGAAGCAAAATATTTATGCAATTTTATTTATCTACCATCATTTATGTGAGGAAAACTTTGCAGAAAACCTATAGCATCTAACATATAAGAAAAAAATGTATGCAATTTTATTTATTTACCGAGCATCGAAGATATAAGAACAAGATCTATGCGATTTTATTTATTTACTAGCTTTTATGTGAGAAAAACATTGCAAAAACCTTTAAAAGGCCTCGTGTGATCTTCCATGATTAGTTCACTTAGTCTCATCTCTCTCTTTCTCCCAAGTACTCTTCATTTGGGGAATGGATTGAAAGAGTGTCCATGACAACCATGGTTAATACTCTTCATTGGGTGAATGCATTGAAAGAATGTCCATAATAACCATGGTTTTGGTGGCTTGGAGCTGAGTTGGCATTGATGATAGGAAGAAATTTTGAGGATTTGAAACAAAGTCCATGACAACCATGGTTTTGGTGGCCTGGAGCTGAGTTGGCATTGATGATAGGAAGAAATTTTGAAGATTTGAAACAAAACTTTTATACTCTGGATTTGGATTTGTTTCATTGGGGATGAACTTTCTCATAGTACATGGTCTGTTGGGTACATACCCTCCATATGGGTATTGTCCAAAATTCAAAGTAGCATGTTTCCTAGATGCCACCCATATTATTGCAGTTAGGATCCCCACTAGATCTTCCATTGTCTCTAACTTTGGCCACCTTCCACCCAAATTATTGTAGTTAAGATCCATGCTAGATCTTCTTTTGTCTCCACCTTTAGCCACCAAGATGCATGTAATAATATGTAGAAAGAGTGTCCCCATATTATTGTGGAGAAAGCCAATTACGAGTAAAGAGGGCATGTAGTTGTATGCATGCTAGAAGTAATTAGGAAGGGGATAATGTCTAGAAAACTGGAGCTGAAGATAAAGCACCATTGTAGAAGGTGCATGTGGAAAATTTAATTCTTCTAATACCTTTTGCATTGAGTTGCAAATATGAAAGACGAGTATGTAAATATTTTTTATTATGATCAAGAAGTCCAAAATATTAGTGACCAAGAAGAAATTGAGTATTTCCTTGAAATCCATGAAATGAACATTGCATGTAGTTTATGCACAAATTCCAAGGTTATGAACAATGGGAAAGTTGCAATGTATAAAGGCATGGAACTTGTGGTTGAACATCTTTATTAATGAAGTCATCTATAAGATGCAATCTCATAATCATTTATCCTAATCATTAATAGTGGATTTAACTCATTGGTCCCTTATCACTTGATTCTAGGAGTGTTCAAATTCATATCATCTATTCACACTTAATATATTATACTAGGTATTTTGAGGTCCATTTCTATCATTGTTGGGTCCCATTGTGTATTGTGCACTCAATACCTGTGGCTTTCTCTTTTAAAACTAGTATTTTAGATTAACATTTGCACTTTTTTTATATCGATTTAATTTTGTTTAGTTAAAGTATTAATTAAATAAATGATTATTAATATTATGAATTTTTTGGTTTTGATAAAAATTATAGTTAAAATTAATGAAAAACAAGGTAGTTTTAAAAAAAATACCTTCTTATTCTGCATAGCCTACAACATCATTTTTTGATCTGTGATTACTACTAAAAATATTCTAAAACTATAAATGAAAAATACATCTCTAATACCCATTAAAATGATTAATACAATTAAATTAAGATTTTATAAAATTTGTAAAATCATATAATATTCACAAAATGAGAACTATTATTTTTTCCTAAGATAGAATGAGAGAAAGAAACACACTTGAAAACAAAAAAAACAAAAGATAAAAATACAAAGAACTGATTTGAAAGATAAACAAACCTTTGAGAGTGAACATTTTTTTGCAATAAAGTCACTAGCTAAGGAAGGTGTCTTAATGGGCAAGGAACATTTTTTCCCAATATAGAATGAGAGAAAGAAACACACTTGAAAACCAAAAAATAAAAATAAAAGATAAAAATACAAAGAATCAATTTGAAAGATGGACAAACCTCAGATTTAAGAGTGGAAATTTTGTTGCAATGAAGTCATTAGCTAAGGAAGGTGTTTTAACTCGCAAGGAACATGACGGATCTTCAACCAAGGCTCAATGTATAATATGGTTGTTATAATGCTATTCTCTTGATATTAATATTGCTTTACATAAAGAGAATATTAATATTGCTTTACATAATTTCTCCCTCCATGATATGTTGTATTCAATTCTATATACTATATCTATTTTTTCTTTAATATATTACGTTAGATTGGCTTGTTAAAAAGGTTAAGAATGACATTTCTTTTTTTGTGTAGGTAGCAAGTGATATGATTTATTATATATTTTCATGATTGATTTAAATATTATTATTTATTATTATTATTGGTGAAAGATAAATTTAGGGTAAACATTTTGAAAATAGAAAAAAAAGAAAAATCAAAATTTAAGTCCCATTAAACTTATCGTGGACTCATATCCATATTATTTTAGTGATATAATTCATTTACTTTCACACGTTATTTTAGATTTAACATTAGTATTTTTAGATTAACATTTAACTTTAATTTAATTTAATTGTTAAAAGACTAATTAATATATAATAATTTTTATGTTTATTTTTTTAATATAAAATTTGAGTTAAAATTAATGAAAATAAAATAATTTCATAAAAAAATTATTTTTTTCTTCTATCCGACAACCTTACAATATCATTTTTTATTCTCGATTACTACTAAAAAAAAATATTATAAACTATTAAATAAAAATTACATCTCTAAAATCGACTTAATATTATTAACCATTAACGTTATCTTGAACTATATATTATTAGCGAACACATAGTTGTTTCAGTAATTAATACCATATATACACATAATACATTGTAGTAAGTAATACCAAATCCCTGGTACAAATTGAACGAAAGGTAGACAACCAATGTAATATTAATACATTGATAATGATTACTTTTACAATAAGATCAAACATTTTATCTAACGATGCAAACATGTGCAAAGTGGCAACACAGTGATAATTTGGGTAGTTCTTTAAAAAAAAAATACTCTTTACAATATAATTATAATTTTAAGTGTCTAATATTCTTTTTTGGTTTATAAATTTTTTACTAAAATAATTATTTATTTAATATATGTTAAATAAATTTTAAGTTTTGGTGTTTAGAATGGATCTGCAGTGATTTCACTTGCAAAAGTGATAAGGAAGTAGTGATGGGTGGTTACCTCATTTGTCTATATGTGTTACTTAGATAATTGTTATGAAGTAATATGGGGTTTCTGTATTCAGGATTTTATGATCCATAATAAATTAAGCAAAATTTTTTGGTAGAAATCATATAAGAGAAATTTTTAGCCAAAAAATAAATGTTAAATATGGGTAATAAATTTCTTTGAATAAAATATAATAGTAAAGATAATAATTTGGTAGTAACTCTGTGCCCATCATTTTTTGAGTTGATTTAGTTTGGGCCATTCATTAGTGTTAGCACATTTGAAAATGGCCTTAAAGTAGTTTGTGGGAAGGTAGTTTGAATGGTTGTTTCCTTTGTTAAAATTGTTTGTAATTTTGGCTTTTGCCTGCCCGTCAAGTGGATAAAAGTAGTTGTGGCTCCTGCACCAGGTTCGAGTGGTGGTGACAGAGTGGTGGTGACAGGAACTCTAGAACCATAGAGGTGGACCTTTCTCTGTGCCCCTAGTTTTTGTACTTACAATTTATCTTTGTTTGTTTTTTTTGTTCTTCATATGTTTAGTTTTATTTAATGGAAACTCTATTGAAGCTAACTTGCATAATTTATCTTATAGCTATATTATTTTTATTTTTAGGGAGTATAAGTTTCAGTTTTATAATATTCGAGATTCTTATCTATTTTCAGTAAGTTCTCAAACACATTTGGCTCATTAAGTGTTATTTTTGGAATGATTCATGTTGTTGTTAATTGTCTCATTTTATAAGTGAGAGGCTTACTAACAAGAAAGATTTTTGGAATGATACATGTTGTTGTTAATCATCTCATTTTACAAGTGAGAGGGTTATTAACAACAAAGATTATGGAATAAGTATAACTTCATTAGATAAGATTAAAATTTTTATTTTATTTTTTTATCTAATTTAAAATTTAAAATTAATGTATTGACAAACAAGAAACAATGACACTTTACATATTAGGAATTCAAAATGGAACATTAGATATAGAAATAAACAATCCTTACTTTAAGAGTTCACAAAGCTAGAAACCAACACAATAATATTCATAAGCATTAAACCATTACAATAATATTTACAAAGACATTATAACTCATCATACCACTAGCGGTCATTTGAACATGAGTAAGGAAAATAACAATCATTCCGTTCCAACTACTAAAAATAACCCAATTAAAAAAAAAAAAACTATATCATTTACTACTTAATATATTTATTTATAACAAATATTTTATTTTTTTAATGTTATATTTTAAATTTTATTTTATAATATATTGAGGAAAATTAAATATTTATCATGCTATGTGTAAAAAAATTGATAATATTTTTAATTACAAATATCATTTTATTATAGTAAGAACAATATTCTTTTTCAATACTATAAATTAAACGATTATAAAAATAATAAACCATATTTACCTGAAATCTTAGAAAAACAAAATTCATCAAAAGAAAATAGTAAAATCATTTGAGTAAATGCGCACAAGTGAATCATTATTCTAACATTAATGAGTCTAATAAATCGTAGCATTAATATATTTTGAACTAATATTAATATTTTGTATTTTGAAAAAAAAGAATTTATACCATGCAGAATTCACTCTCATACAAATACTTCAAATATCTAAATTTGATAATGATGGTCATATATCCGATATATATAGAGGAGTTTGAAGTCAATAGCATTAAAGCTGGTACACATACGGGTAATGGAATTTTTTTTTTCCCTAATTCAAAGGACAAACACAAATTAGAACTTGGTTATTAGCATTCACAACTCAGATTGACAATATATTATTAGTGTCCACAACCCGGATATGTAGTTGGTAACCAACGTGCATGTGTTGTAGCAAAACTGAAGAATCTCTATTGATGTTGGACTATGATTCTTCAGATTTGTAAGCATTTTTAGGTGTATTTGTCTTGACTTGAGCTTTAAACTTGGAATGAAGAGGTAGGCTATGAACAACCCTAGATTACAAAGAGGCAACACTTCACTTCTAATCCTTGCACATAATGCAAACAATTAGAAATATTTGTATATAAAATTTGCATTTATGAATGAAAGTGATGTTAGAGAATTGAATTTTGAGAGAAAAAGTTCATGAATAGCCTAGTAAGGAGAAAAGGAGAAAGAGGAGCGGAAGTGGAGTAGAATTAAGAAAGAGAAGCAGAGAAAATAAACCACTGAAAATAGGACAGAAACAAAGTTTAGAGTAGATACGAAGGTTGGGTAACTAGCAAAGTTAATATGTAATTTGAGTAGGGGATTGTTGTCTCCTTTCAAGTAGTAGCCTTAAAAAGAGCAGGTTGGACCCTGTAGAATGGAGAGTAGGAGCTTCCTAGTAAGTTGTAGTTTGCAGAAGAAACTTGAGGTAGTGGCCTCCTATAGGTAGAAGCTTACAAAAAATTTGATGTAATAAGCGGAGTAGGAGCTTACCTTCACATCACTTCAGCCAAAATTTGTGGTTTTCTCCCTTTATGGGTTTCCACTTATGTCTGGTGTCTACATGTACTCAATGTCTTGCTTGTGTGCATGTTATTTAATTCATTGTTAAATGCTAGACACATATACAACTCTGCTAATTGTAAAAGAAAATATTACAAGTTGTTAAAATAATTTAATTTGGTCATTCAAAAGACACAATTATTGATTCACCCCCCTCTCAGTAATTGTTAAGTATTCATCAATTGGTATCCGATCCAGTGTCTTACGTATTAGTCTAATAACTAGAAAGAAGATATAAATCATAAGAATGGTCAGTCAAGAAGGATGTTCATTAAATAATGCTCCTTTCTTTATTGGCACAAATTATACCTTCTAGAAAGTAAGAATGAATAGATTTGGAGATATTGGAGCTCTGGGGAAGAGTTGTGTGGAACCCAATGAGAGAAGTACAGACCCGGATGAAGCCCAATACATGAATCAAGGGTAAGTTAAGATAGGAAGGTATAGTATAATAAACAAGCGGGTTGGTTGGGTTCCATAGGAATTAATGGGCAATGATAGAATATTCATGAGAATGGCGTAGAAAAAGGGAAGCTTCTTAAACTTTAAAAGCTATAAATATATGTGAAATTGTATTCTTGTATTTACAATGATGTTTCCTGGTATGACAGGATTCTGACATAGAACCATCATAGTAGCAGGATAAACAAGTCATCCTTAAGAATATGACTATTTGGGTGGTAGGAATTACTATTCTCATGTTTGGGTAACCTGATAAGGCTACCCAGTGGGTTTTAGGAAACTTGGAACGTGCAAGTGTGTTAGTTTAGTCCAATGAATAATGGACAGTGATATCACAACCATGAGAATGGTGCAAAGATGGTTCTCTCAACCTTGACCTTATTGACATATGTAGATATGTGTTGAGTCCATGAACATGCTAATGAATAAATGATTGTATGAAACATTGATATGATTGAGAAATTATTATCAAGGATCATTCTCATGAAAGAATGAATGATCATGTTTCTAAGTCATATTGTAGGCACTAGCTTCGTGGAGAAATTGACTCATGAGAGTATGCTACTTTTGTTGCAACTTTCCTTACGATGAATCTCATGAAAGGTCTTATGCTGTGATGCAAGAAGTACACTATACTACCTAGTTGATGAAATAGAGCTGGCTAAAAAGAAGAACAATATGTTGAAAAAAAGTAGCAAGAAAGGCTCAATTTGACTTTAGCCTTAGTCAAATTGAGTAAATCAAATTTCCACATCAATAGGACAACTTGGAGGTAGTTAACCTGTGTGACATGGCTCTTTTCACTCAGTTATCTCAATAAATTTGAGTTAGAGGGCTTGGATTTCAATTATGCATGTGTGATTGCTAAATTTTAGTAATCCAATTCAGTTATTTTCAGTTGTATTGAGTTAACTGACCTCTAACTATTGTTGGAGTCAGTTGAATGTCAGTGATGCAGTGGGACAACATTCTAACTCAGAGATTTGTTAGTTAACTGATCAATCAACTCAAAATAGCTAGTGCATGCAAAGAATTTGAGTTCCTCAGTTGAATTAGATATGAAAAAGCAGTGTAACGAGCAACTGCAAACTAGTTTGAGTGTACATGTGTTTCATGCAGTCATATTATCAATCCTTGGGAATTGCACAATCAATTGGAGAAAATTCCTAAAAAATAGGGGCTAATTTCCTCATGAGTTGTGGAAGGACATAGGAGGCTAGGTGAGTTGATATTTGGCTAAGTTTTGGTCAGAGTTGTTGATAGAGAAGAGGGAACAATTACTCTTTTGTAGGTTGAGCTCAGAGTTGGAGCTAGAAATCACTGTGTATTTGTGGTTTTTCTTATTGCATGTCTATGCATGTTGTTCTAAATTGTTAATTTCATTCCGCAGATTAGTGGAGTAGAATTGTGTCTCTTAATTTTAGATTCAATTTCTTGAGCAATTGAAATTCTATAAAAATTCTGCATGGTATCAGAGAAAAAAAAATCACATTAGAACTAGTATTTCAAACTTGTCTCTCAATAATTTTGAATTTGTAGCCTTCTTGCAACATTTTTTTCTTCAAGATCAGGGGATGTCTTTCAACGAACTGAGATTGGGGTATGCCCTGGAGGGTAGCTTGAATTTCATAGTTTGGAAAGATCGAATGGAAGTGGTTCTCGATGACAATGGTGTGTTAGAATATGTGAAAGTTGATATTGCGAAACCTCCACATTCGAATGCACAACAATTAGCCTAATGGATGAAGGATGTTGCAAAGACCACACAATTTTTTCTGGAACGTGTGCAAGACCATGTGGTCTCAAATCTCCATGAAAAAGGGGCACCATTTTCTATGTGGAAGGGACTCACTGAGCTATTCGAAAATAGCAATGATTATAGAAAATTTGTTGGGTTGTGTTATATTCTTTCCACGACTAGCTCCCCTAGTTAACTAGGGGGTTAGAGGGGGGGTAGAGCCCCCCCTTCGTTGTGCTAATTGCAAAGCGGGGGGACGGAAGCCCCCCTATCCAGGGGGTTTTAGGGGGGTGGGTAGCCCCCCTCTATAGGGTCCGGGGTAGCGCCTCGGGGAAGTTTTTTTTTTTTGGACCCTATATTAGAGTTGACAGACCTACCTATGGTTTTGTGCGTGGTTTGCGCACATGGTTTTGGACGTGATGGTTTTCAGTCCATGGTATTGGATGCTTCGGCATGTATAAATATGTATTGTAACATTGAAAGGAACATAATAAAAAATCAAGATGGTAGTCTCGGTTTTGGGATCTAGGGGAAAATCTCTGTGTATGTGTGTTTTATGTGTTATGCTCTCGCATTGTTTACTTTTTGTGTTTTAGAATTCGTATGCGGTTAGTTTCTGTATGGGGTTAAAACTTACATTTGGTATTGGAGCTGTTTTGGCTTCAAGGGGACACCTTTGTTGCTGAGGGGTTTCACTTGGGCCTGTGGTAGACCCTGTTCAGTGGGAGATCTGCAGATCGATTCTGTGGTTATAGAAGATGGCGAGTAAGTGGAAAGATTAGAGATGAGAAATTTAATGGTCATAGTTTTGAGTTGTGGAAACTCAAGATGGAGGATCTGTTGGTGGATAAAGATCAATGGATCGTGGTAGATCCGGGTATTAAACCAACGGGAGTGTCCGATGAAGAATGCAAGAAGTTGGATCAGAAGGCAAAGAGCACAATGCGATTATGTGTCTCAGATTCAATATTACTGAATGTATCAGGGGAAGCTATGGTGAAGGCTTTGTGGGACAAGTTAGGGACTTTGTACAAATCTAAGTCTCTAGTCAATAAACTATTCCTATGAAAAAAATTGTATAATCTGAAGATGAAATATGGAGACTTGGTGACAGAGAATCTGAACGCATTTAATAATGTGGTAAGTTAGTTATTATCTGTTGATATTAAGATTTTAGATGAAGATAAGTGCATCAGTTTGTTGTGTTCTCTAACAGATTCGTGGGATAGTTTGGTTATTGCAATAGGTAGCAATGCAACTACCTTGCAGTTTGATGAAATATTCTCATCCTTGCTGATGGATGAGATGAGACGAAAAAATATGGAGAGCCAGAATGGTTATGCCTTGTCTGTACGAGGATGGTCCCAGAACAAAAAAAAAAGTCATTGAGTGGGAGATCTAAATCTCTAGGAAAACTTGTAAAGGTGGTGTACGGAAATGCGAAAAGGAAGGACACTACAAAAGGGACTGTAAATCTAAAGCTCCCAAGAAAGGAAAGGGATTTGGCGATGCTCCTTCTGTAGAGGCGAAAACGACCTTAGATGAAGGTGGGGACATGTACTTGATTTCTTCAAGTACACATGTAGATCATGAGGCATGGTTGATTGACTCAGGTGCATCCTTTCACTTCACTCCCCATAGAGAGTGGTTTTGCGAGTATGAGAAATACGATGGTGGTGATGTCTTCTTAGGGGATGATAGGAAGGCTAGAATCGTTGGTCGCAGAAAAGTAAAGTTGAAGTTACAAGGTGGAAGGGTTAGAATATTTCTGGGTGTTCTGCATATTCTTACATTGGCCAAAAATATGATTTCTGTGAAAAAGCTGGAGGATGCAAGTGTAAAAATAGTGTTTGAGAAAGATACCTGTAAGATGGTTTGGGGAGCACTGGTATTGATGCGGGGAGTTCGGATTGGAACTCTATACAAGTTGCAAGGTAGCACTATTATTGATGGGTTTAATAGTTCTGTGGTTCCTAAAAATGGATCAGAAAATCTAGTGGTATTTAGAGAAAAGACCATGCTATGGCATCAAAGGCTTGGACATATTGGAGAGAAGGGCCTTCGAATACTTCATGGTAAAGGTACAGTAGAAGGTATGACTAATAGCTCTTCGGATTTTGATTTCTATGAAATTTTTGTATATGGGAAGCAGAATCGGGTGAGTTTCCCCTCTGGTGGTAAGAGCACAAAACAAATATTAGAGCTTGTGCACAGTGATGTGTTTGGACCTGTGAATGTTCCATCACTGGGTAAGCCTATGTACTATGTATCATTTATAGATGACTTCTCAAGGAATACATGGATATATTTCCTCAAGAATAAATCTGAGGTCTTTGACAGGTTTAAAGAATTTAAGGCTCTGGTGGAAAACCCGATAGAGAAGATAAAGGTGTTGAGGACAGATAACGATGGAGAGTTTTGTAGCAAGGAATTTGAAGAATTTTTTAAGAAGTGTGGTATAGCACGACATAAAACTACTCCATACACACCTAAGAAAAATGGAGTTGCAGAAAGAATGAACAAGACATTAATGGAAAGGGCAAGAAGCATGCTCAGTGGTGCTAGGTTAGGACATGAATTTTGGGCAAAGGCAGTGGAGACAACATGCTATCTGGTCAACATATCACCGTCATCAAAATTGGAGGATAAGACTCCACAAGAGGTATGGACTGGTAAGAAACCCTCTCTTTCACATTTGAGGGCATTTGGATGTGATGCATATGTACATGTTCCAAAGGAGAAAAGAAAAAAGTTGGATAGTAAATCTGAAAAGTGCATCTTTATTGGGTATAAGGATGGTTTAAAGGGTTATAAGCTTTGGAACCCTGTTAGGATATTCTGACACATAGGAAATAGTTAAGTATAACTTGGTCTAGCGTAGAGTTAGGTAAAGTGTGTTTATTTACTATGTACTTTTATAACTTTCAATCCGACGGTCACAATATGTAGTGATCCAACGGTTCATTCTCTCCTTGGTATTACCGACACTTGATCTGTGGCTTAACAATTGATTGGTCCATGATCTCTATTTAAAGTGCATGGAGGGTCATTTGTAGAGTAACCGTTCATGAGAGAAGCTTATGTAAATTTTCATTCTTTTATTAATAAATTGCTTGAAATGGCCGCGTTGGCTTAGGTTGTGGACTGTTTCCCTCTTTGAGGGTTTTAACCACATCAACAATAGTTTTGTATTGATCTGTGATCTATTTGTGAGCAATGTCCTTTGGTGTTCTGTCTGAGGAACTTACCCTGTAAATTCCTACATGGTATCAAAGATATTTGAGGGCCGCATCCATTAGTGATCCAAATTTGAAGTCGGTAGAACTGCATCTGATTGTCGTTTCCCAGATCTACTATTACTAACTACTTTCAGGCCAAGATGAATGCTCTATTGTGTTAGGAGCATCTGTTCCAGTGAGGAAGCCCTTTTGTCTGACGCGAAATGTTTCTGGTAGCCCTAGCTACGTCATTTTTAAGATCTAGAGGTATATAATGTTTATTTGCAGTTTTTAGTTATTTTCTCTCTGTTTATTTCTATTTATTTAGCTCTTTCTTTTTTTATTACCGGATCTATACCTTTCATTTCTGTGTATGTTCTTTGTCCTGTGACTCTATGCAATCTAGGAAAATCAGAAATAGAAAGGAAGGATTTTTCTCATGCGTATGCTCTTTTCCATCGCGTCTTAGTGTGATCTCGGAAAATCATAAACATTAAGGAAAATATTTAGTTTCTGGGTAAAGCTAACTTCAAGCCATAAGGTTTGTTTTTTTTTTTGTATGTCTGTGTTGGGTTTTGTGTTTTTTATTTTGTATGCAAAGAGAGATTTCTCAAGTAAGCATGCACGCCAAAGCTTTAGTGACAAAAAAAAACAAAACAAAACAAAAAACAAAAAAAACACCCCCTCCCTCTTTTCCAAAAAATACTAACCTTTTAATCTAGCTCACCTGGTCCAAAGCTACTTTATGAGAATAGAGGTCTTGAGTTCAAGTCTTTCCTTTTGTTGAGCTAATTAGATTAAGTTTGGAGAGGGTGGATTTTTTTTAAATATAACATTATCATTCATTTCCACACATTCTTGCACTTCGTTAGCGTCTTCAACAACTTTTCTTCAAAAAGCCATAGCTTCTTCATCCGGAAGCCATTTTAAGAGCCGTTTTTTTTTAATCGGCCTAATTTTTCGAGATATTTCCATTGGAACACTTAGTTTTAGCATCTATAGCTTCAGTTTCTATTAAAATGGAAAGTCCATGCCAAGTTGTTCTAGACAACACCAACTACTTCCAATGGAGGTCTTACATTGTGGATTTACTTAGAAGTAAAGGTATTTATAGAATAGCCTCAGGCCAAGAAACCAAACCAAAAGATGAAGATAAAGAAGCCAAATGGTAAAATAGGCAAGATCAAGCACGTGGGTTGATAGGGATGTCTATTTCTCGAGACCTTAGATTCCATATCACAGAACTTGATACTCCTAATGAAGCAATGAAACAGATCACTAAAGTTTTTGGAATTAAAAATGAACTTAGAGCCCATCAACTCGAAAATGAATTGCTTACATTTGACCCCAATAATTTTTCTTCCATTGAAGATTTTTTGTCCAAGTTTAAGACCCTTAGACTTCTCTTAGAAGGTGTTAAGGTTAAGAAAGAAGATGGTAACCTTATCTATTCCATTCTAAGTTGGGACCAACCTACTCTGTGTTTGTTTCCACCTTCCATTCTACAAGAGAAGCCTTCATTTCTCAAGGACAAGACTATAAGTCCCCTTCCTTTGATGCCTTTTGTGATTCTTTAATAAGAGAACAAGAAAAACTCTTACATCTTGGTCTTCTTAATCTTGGAAACTTTTCTAAGAAAGCCTTAGTCGCCTAGCAGCAACCAAATTCAAAGAATCCTAAGAAGCCATATCCTAAAAATAATGGTCCTAAACCAAACAAGGGTCCTAAGTCATTTCAGTCTCAAAATAAAAAATCATTTCAACAAAATGATAAGGCAAATAAAAACAAAGGGAAGAAGACCGATAGACATTGCCACTTTTGTAATCGAGATAGCCACTTAGAATCCAAATGCTTTAAGAAGATGGAAGCCTTGGAAGCTGTAGTGAAGAAGCATAACATCCATTTGGAGCACTCAACAACTTCAACTTCATCTTTAGGAATAACACTTTCTGCATGTGGTTGTCAAGCATCTTGGTCTGGATATGAATTAAATGTATCTTCTTCTTCTCATTCTCATGAGTGGCTCATTGATTTTGGAGCTTCTTATCACATGGCCAAAAACAAACTCATGTTTTCTTCTTTAAATGATTGTAACACAAAAAAATATATATGTTGGTGATGATAGATCTCTTAGTGTTGTAGGGACTGGAACTGTTCATATAGACAATGGTCAATTCAATGATGTATTATGTGTTCCAACCTTATCCTGCAACCTTCTATTTGTATATCAGATA
>APFE030672788.1:380928-392143 GCA_000404065.3 Pinus taeda | reverse complement strand
AGTGTCAGCATGGTGGCACCCTTCTGAGACTAGCATGGGATCCGGGTACAATAGGATTTGGTGATTCATCTACCCTCAGGGATGAGCTGCTTTCTACAGGGGGAGATCATTCAGATATTCCATTCGAATCTGGTGATTCGTTGTTGACATGGGAATCATCACTAGTATGGCAAGATGTTCAACAACGAGGAGTGGTTCAGTGGCACATTTGGGACCCTGGCATTCGCTAGGCTAATGTTTGGAGCAGCAAGATATTGCTTGAGGACAAACAATGTTTAGCGGGGAGGACTGTAATGTTCCCAATTTTTGTGAGTGCAAAATTCACTAAGGAGTTTTGCTAATTTTTGGTGATATTAAATAAAAAGGAGAAAATATTATTTTGTGGGGAAAAAGTGGAAATTATTATTTTTAATAAAGAAAGGCGGCAAAGTAATATTTTATTAGTGGAACGTGGGGGCCACCAAGGGTGAGGACTAACAATTATAAATAGAGTTTGGAGAACTCCATTTGGTATCTTTTATCATTTGACAATTCAATATTAGTTCTCTTGAGTTGCTTAGCCTAAACAAACATGTTGTTTAGCACAAGGAATTTCCGAGCGGGAATTCCACCCTCATTTCGAAGAACTTAGAGTGTTTCCCTAGTGAGGCAATTTGGGGAGCTCAATTTAGAGTTTCCATTGGGCATATTTCCAAGTCATTTCAACTGGTACGATTTTCTTCCAGGTTGTAGAAGTGGTTCAAATTGCTTGTGGGGAGCTCAATTACGAAGAAGTAGAACACCGAAGGATTTGCAGTGGTATTTCCCTAATTTAGCCGGAGATTTTGTGGTGATTAGCAGGGCTAAGTTGAGAGAATTCTTGGGGCCGAAATTCTACATTTCTAGAAGTGCACAGCGGTTGGAGGAATAGTGGTTGAGGAGAGATAAAGGTCGGAGATTGGAGGTATTCCTCAGGGGAGAATTTAGCCAAAGTTGGGAGAGACTTCCAATGGTGGATTTGGGCTTAATTCAGCAGTATTAGTTTTGTGGGGCGTTTTCTGGCCAAATTGGGCAATTTTGTGTAACATTTCATTCACCTTTGAAGGCCAAGCCTTGGGGCATCAAGATACACTTAACTTCTTCAATCTTGAGAGTTCTTATTGTACTTACATTTTCTGAATTTGACTTTCAAAAAGGTGTTAAAACAGGCAACTAGGGCCAAACTCCATGTGGGACATATTATTCATGGCTGATAATATTTTTATTAGATTCCTCTCATCGAGAGGTGTAGGATTGATCTAAAGATCATCCGATTCCAATAAGTATTTATGGAGATATGAATTTATCTTGATTATGGAATAATTATCAAGCCGACCAGCAACTCATGTAGGCTCAGAAGCCCAATAGTCGCATCTATTCATCATCAAAATTTGTATATAAATACAGGAGGTCTTTTCCTGCACAGAAAAGAGGCTCTCCACCTACTGCGTAGAAAGAGACTCTTCTCTCACATGTGTGGAAGGAAGGACGCAGATTTAGGGCTGCAACTACAAATCGGAAGTTTCACCTCTTTCTCAGAACTGCGTTGTAGGTGGAACTGACTCTCCTCAGAAGGCCGCATTTTTTGGTGAAAGAATCAAGCCGATTTGACGATCGATTTGCAAGATATTGTCTGCACTAGTTTAAGGTTGATCTAGGGTTTGTTGCTGCTGATGTAAATCATATTTATGTACTATTTCTCTTTGCTGAATTATTGAAGATGGAAGATTTGATCAAAGGGTTTCCACATATTGGGGTTTGTCCCTGGCTAACCGCCACATCGTGTGTCTCTTGTCTTGGCTTGTTTTTTGTCGATCGTTTAATGTTCTATCTGCACTTTACTTAATGTACATGTGATTGCTAATCTGTGGATAATAATAAGAAAAAGAAGTAAACTGCTCTAAGCGTAGAACATACCATAACTTAACATGGTATCAGAGCTAAGGTGAAGACAAAGCCTGAGCAAGAGCAAGAGCAATCACCGAAGAGAAGATTGCAAGGCTATCCTAAAAGAACTATGGGGTCCTCAACACTCTTCCCTGCCGAAGACAAGCTCCGTGAAAAGTCTGACTATCACGGATGGAAGATGTCTCTCCATCTAACCTTAGACGATCAAGGAGTGTTAGACCATGTGAGAGGCAATATTGTTGAGCCTCCATCAAATGCACCTGTTGCTGCCAAGAACAAATGGAAAACCGGTGAAGTCAAAACAAAGAAGATCATCTGGGACTCTATTGACAAGCGCTTGGTAGCCTACATCTCCGACCTGAACACCTCCAAGGAAATCTACAATAGACTGGTGAATTCATTTAAAGTTAATGATGCAAATCAAGTTTTGTTTCTTAGAAATAAGCTGAAGGAAATTAAGAAGGACAAAGATGAGAACATGCAAGCACATTTCTTAAGAATCACCGAGATCAAGAACGATCTCCTATCTATTGGAGAAATTATTACCGATAGGGAAATGGCACTCTCAACCCTTGGAGGATTACCATCCAAATGGTATGTGTTCAGGACTACTCTTCTCAACAATAACGTAATTCCTCATTTCGAGGAACTAATGGCAAGATGCATTCAAGAAGAAACAAGGATAGAAGAGCAAGAAATGCCCATGCCTAAAGGTCCTACTGCCTTTTCTTCTCATGCTAAGAAAAGAAATAATTTTGGGACTAAATCAAAAGGAAAGGCTGGACCTAAGGGTGGAAGAAAAGGACGATGTTACATTTGCGATAAAGCAAGTCACTATGCAAGGGAATGCCCTGATAGAAGGAACTCGCACCAGGACGATGATCAAAATCCCTCTCATGGCAATCAAAGGAATGGCAAATCTACTAGCAGAGGTAAAAGGAGTGTTGGAAATCAAGGAAGAGGACAACCATTCAAGAAGGCTAGATATTCCAGGTATGAATCCAAAACTGTTGACAATAAGCAGGATGAATATTATCTACCAGTTGCTCTATCTACCTCTACTCCTTCGGACTCACTGGGAATTTGGCTTATTGATAGTGGTGCCTCAAGGCACTTCACTAGTTACAAAGAAGTTCTCCATAATCTGATAGAGAAAGAAACTAGCCCGGAAATTGTCCTTGGAGGTAATATGAAATATCCCGTGAAAGGTGTAGGCAATGTCTCTCTTAAATTGAATCAAGGTAATACGATCCACTTACAGGATGTATTATATGTACCTGACCTCAAAAAGAACCTGGTGTCCATCTCGACAATGGAAGACAAAGGCTACAAGGTGACCTTCAGCGATGGCAAGGTACGCGTATGGAAAAACAATGTTAAAGATGCCTTCACTCTTGGGTTTCAAATTGATCCATTATATCAGGTCGGTGGAAGTCCGCTAGGTGTCATGTCTTGTGACACATCTCTTCAGTCTGAACTTGGGCATCGGAGGTTTGCCCACCTTCATTCTAAAGCTCTACTCGATGTAAGACAAATGGTGACAGGGATGCCCGAATTCTGAGTAGAGAAAGAAGGTGTATGTCCAAGATGTGCCAAAGGAAAGCTCAAAAGGGGACCATTCCCCTCAAGCCAAAGCAAGACCTCCGATATATTACAGTTGGTTCACTCAGACATATCAGAGGCTAGCATTAAGAGGGAGACTACTACACCATATACTACTGAACATAATGGTGTGGCGGAAAGGAAGAACTGTACGATTGTGGAAGTTGTCCGTGTCATGCTCCATGATCAAAGACTTCCGAAGTTTCTATAGGCTGAAGCTGCAAACACCACCGTATATCTACAAAACCAATGTCCTCATCAAGCATTGGGTTCCAAGACTATTGAAGAAATGTTCATCAGTAAGAAACCTGACGTATCTCATTTTAGAATTTTTGGAAGCCTATATTTTCATGTGCCGAAAGAGAAAAGGAATAAATTGGGTGCATCTGGAAAGAAAGGAATCTTCGTGGGCTATGGTGAAAATACTAAGGGCTATAGAATCTATGTATCCGGTCAAAGGGAAGTCATGATTAGTCATGATGTCACCTTTGACGAAGATATGGCTCTCAGCAAGGTGAACAATCTTCCTACTTTAGGGAGCCCTCAAGAAGCTGACACCAGGGAACCAAAAGAAAAAGATGATGAGACAATGCCCGATATGGATGAACCCATGGATCCTAGGAAGAGGCCCTCTTGGCTTAAGGGGCTACTCGATGATGCTGAAGGTTAAACTGCACCCCGAGGAACCTTCTGTGAAAGTAAGAAACCTAACAGGTATCAGGGATACCTGACCATCATGAGCACGATCATACAAAATGAACCTTCATCATTCTCAGATGCCGTCAAGTGTCAAGAATGGAAGGATGTTATCACCGAAGAATATGAGTCTATTATGAAGAATGATGTCTGGGAAGTAGTTCCTAGACCCCAGGACAAGACAGTTGTCACTTCTAAATGGTTTTACAAGATAAATCATGCAGTTGATTGAAGTACGGAAAAGTATACGGCTCGTTTTGTTTTTTGTGGCTTCTCCCAGAAGGAAGGTATAGACTATGACGATATATTTGCACCTGTTGCCAGATATACCACCATCTGCTTGATCATAGCCCTTGTGGCTTCACAAGGATGGAACCTACATCAGATGGATGTCAAGACCGCGTTCTTGCATGGTTCGATACAAGAAGAGGTCTACGTGGAGCAACCCGAAGGATTTGAGATTTATGATCAAAAATCTCATGTATGCAGGTTGAAGAAGGCTCTCTATGGGCTGAAGCAAGCACCCCGAGCATGGTATGAGAGGATCGATAGCTACTTGATGAAGCTAGGATTCACTAAAAGTGAAGCTGATCCTAACCTTTACTTTAAGATTGAAGATGACAAACTTCTCATACTGGTGTTGTATGTGGTTGACCTCTTTCTAACAGGTGCAGACCTTCTCATTCACAAATGTAAGAGGGAGTTGGCTTCTAAATTTGAAATGAAGGACCTAGGACTAATGCACTATTTCCTAGGACTTGAAGTCTGGCAGAAGACAAGGGAAATTTTCCTATCTCAAGGAAAATATGTGGTGAAGATATTGGAAAGATTCGGTATGGTGGACTACAAGCCCGTTACTACCCCAATGGAGCTTGACTTTAAGAAGTTAAGCAGTAGCGCTGCTGGACCTGTTTTACGAAATGCCACCGAGTATCGTCAACTTGTCAGAGCATTAATGTTCTTAGTGAACTCTCGTCCAGATATATGCTTTGCAGTCAACACGTTGACTCAACATATGGTTGAACCTCACCACATACATTGGATTGGTGCCAAGAATCTGTTGAGATATCTTCATGGCACAATTACTTATGGGTTAAGATACACTGCCGGAGATGTGAGACTACTTGGATACACTGATGCTGATTGGGCAGGCAGTGTGGTGGATCGTAAGAGCACTTCCGGGTGTTGTTTCTCCTTGGGATCTGCTTCGATATCCTGGATAAGTAGGAAGCGGAAGTTGGTGGCTTTGAGCACCGCCGAGGCAGAGTATATTGCTACTTGCCTCCTGTGAGGCAGTCTGGTTGCGAAAGCTCTTTAGTGCGCTGTTTGGATTTACATTGGATACCATTGTGATCCTATGTGACAACCAGAGTGGAATTCGTTTATCAGAGAATCTCGTATTTCATGATCACTCCAAGCATATCAATATCAGGTACCACTATATTCAAGATATGGTGCAGCGGGGAGCTATAAGGCTCTAACATATCGATACAGATGAACAAGTCGCTGACATTCTGACAAAGCCCCTAGGAAAGGTCAAATTCCTGACTTTCCGAGAACGACTTGGTGTCATTCAAAGGCCTCCTGATGAGGGTCCTGTATGATGCATTGAGCTCTAGGAGCTACGGGGGAGCGCAGGGTACTTCTTGGAGCGACACATGACCATAGGGTGACTCACCATCCCCTGTTGGTGCACTTAGTACAGGGTAAAAGGGTCAACCTTCCCCTGTGACACCACGTGGCGACCATGTGTAGCAGGATGATTAGTTCTCCTGTGAGGTCTGGATGATGTGTTCTCCATGACGAATGTGTAGCAGGATGATTAGTTCTCCTGTGAGATCTGGACGATGTGTTCTCCATGACGAATGTGTAGCAGGATGATCAGTTCTCCTGTGAGGTCTGGACGATGTGTTCTCCATGACGAATGTGTAGCAGGATGATCAGTTCTCCTGTGAGGTCTGGACGATGTGTTCTCCATGACGAATGTGTAGCAGGATGATCAGTTCTCCTGTGAGGTCTGGACGATGTGTTCTCCATGACGACTGTGTAGCAGGATGATCAGTTCTCCTGTGAGGTCTGGACGATGTGTTCTCCATGACGACTGTGTAGCAGGATGATCAGTTCTCCTGTGAGGTTTGGACGATGTGTTCTCCATGACGACTGTGTAGCAGGATGATCAGTTCTCCTGTGAGGTCTGGACGATGTGTTCTCCATGACGACTGTGTAGCAGGATGATCAGTTCTCCTGTGAGGTCTGGACGATGTGTTCTCCATGACGACTGTGTAGCAGGATGATCAGTTCTCCTGTGAGGTCTGGACGATGTGTTCTCCATGACAACTGTGTAGCAAGATGATCAGTTCTCCTGTGAGGTCTGGACGATGTGTTCTCCATGACGACTGCGTAGTAAGATGATTAGTTCTCCTGTGAAGCCTGGAACAGGATGATTCGCTCTTTGTGGGCCAGGATGATTAGTTCTTTGTGGCATCCACTGGACAGGATGATTCGCTCTACTATGGGCAGGATGATTAGTTCTCCTGTCGAGGCATCCTACCCATGTAATTTGGGACTCATGGGAAGTACCTCTCATCTGATCAATGAGAAGGGAAATGAGGATAGGGACCATAGTAGTACTGATGGACGCATCGTTGTATCTACCGTACTCCCTATGCTAGGATGACCTTCATTGATCTAGGATCAATGATACTGGTCTAGGACCAGTGGTAGGAGTTGTACCCACTATGACACTAACTTCGGGTCGGTTGAGGACTGGTCTGGGACCAGTGGTACACACTCTAAGACTGACTTTGAGTCAGTGGAGGATGGTATGATACATCCTTGATCATTTCTTCTTCTTCATAATTCAGACAAAGCAGAGTAGAGCAAAACAAAGCAGAGCAAAGCAGATCAGAACAGCGCAGAATAGAGCAGAGCAGAGCAGGGGTCAAGCTGTACAGGGCAGTGCATTTAATGGATGAATAGTAGCGACCGACAGACGCATTGCAGATGGAGTTCTCTCTAGTTGAGAGGGAGTGTTAAAATTGGCAACTAGGGCCAAACTCCATGTGGGACATCTTATTCATGGCTAATAATATTTTTATTAGATTCCTCTCGTCGAGAGGTGTAGGATTGATCTAAAGACCATCCGATTCCGATATGTATTTATGGAGATATGAATTTATCTTGATTATGGAATAATTATCAAGCCAACCAGCAACTCATGTAGGCTCAGAAGCCCAACAGTCGCATCTATTCATTATCAACATTTGTATATAAAGACAGGAGGTCTTTTCCTCATTTGGACACTCACTCTCATCACATCTCTCTCTCTCTCCTGCACAGAAAAGAGGCTCTTCTCCTACTGCGCAGAAAGAGACACTTCTCTCACATGTGTGGAAGGAAGGACGCAAATTTAGGGCTGCAACTGCAAATCGGAAGTTTGACTAGCGTTGACCATCAGACTCTCTCTCAGAACTGCACTGTAGGTGGAATTGACTCTCTTCAGAAGGCCGCAATTTTTGGTGAAGGAATCAAGCCGATCTGACGGTCGGTTTGCAAGATATTGTCTGCCCTAGTTTAGAGCTGATCTAGGGTTTGCTGCTGTTGATGTAAATCAGATTTATGTGGGTTTCCCCATATTGGGGTTTGTCCTTGGCTAGCCGCACATCTTGTGTCTCTTGTCTTGGCCTGTTTTCTGTCAATCGTTTAATGTTCTATCTGCACTTTACTTAATGTACATGTGATTGCTAATCTGTGGATAATAATAAGAAAAAGAAGTAAACTGCTCTAAGCATAGAACATACCATAACCTAACAAACTCAGATCTACACCTTCATTAAATTGCAAGGACCCCTCTTGAAGATTCACTTTGAGACCTCTTAAAAGTTCTTCATCTTGTAACATCTAATAGAAGTTTATTTTTTCTTGTGGGAGCTTGGGTTTTCACCCAATGCATCTTTTTGTCCTTATGCAAAAGGAGGAACATGTGGGTGGTTTTATTTTGAGCTAGTTTTCTTTGTTTTTCATCTTCTATGCCTTAAAATTAACACAACATTACTTTCACAAACTAATATTCTGAATTTTGATTTTATTATTAATTTTCATGCTTTACCATTTCAAGTTTAGTTTTCAAGTACAATTCTAAATCTTGCTTTTAGAAGCAATTTATTTTATGCAAGGCATCTCATTTCAAGTAACAAAGTTTAACCATTTTTTTCACGTTGGCCTCACAATAGGCTCATTGTTTACATATTCATTTATTTAAGTTATTTGCTCATTTTGCAAGCATATAAATTTCAAGTTTCATTGCTTTAGTTGGTTATTGGTTCATCATTTGACAAAAAAATTATTTTGAGTAACTTATATGTTCATGAAGCTTATGTATCTTGCATTATCTTAAGCAACTATCCAAGTTATCTTTTTCTTGAGCACATTTTCATTTACTTGAAATAAAGCATTTAGTAATCTAACTTAATTCATGTGCAAGCTAATTTCCCTTTCCAATTGAATTTATATTTGCAATTTACTTTGAGCATTATTTCCATTATATTGAAAGCATTGCAAATCTCTATTTAGAAAACTTACTTGCATACCATATTAGGCATTTTAATATAGTTGCATCTTAATTTAATTTAACTCCAAGCATAAGCATGGTTGAAAAACATTTTTAGGGACCCCTTTCTTTCATCAACTTGAGGGACATAGACCCTCTTATGTGGTTACCACAGTGATCTTGTAGTCGTCAGAACCACAGTCTTTATAGCATCGGAGGCATCAAGTGTGTTGGGTAATCCAAGGGAGGTATCGTTAATATATTCATTGTTGTTTTTCTCTTGGACCCCTTCCACAAGTTACATAAGAGAGTTGTTTCAAAACAGTCGGAAGAAAAGTTACATCTAGACTAGGCATTTAGATTATTAATAACCAAGATAATTGCATCAAACTTTAGTTTAGATGCATTTCATGCTAATACATTTTACTATTTTATTTACAAATTATCCATGTGCTTGTCATTGATGAATATGTTTTGAATTGAATACTTTATTTAGGCAAGTATCATCTCATTTATTTTTGCAAGTAAAGTTCTAACATGTTTCCTTTTGCTAGACATTTCCATATTTGCTTCCTTCTATGCTTTGAATTTGTGAATGATCATATATTTCTTGCATTGATATCATATCTTGCTAGCATCTTTTGTTTGATTGACAGGATTGCTTGTGTTTCAAATTTGAAGCACTTCATTTAATTTTGAGCTAATATTAATTATTTGTAAAGCAATATTTGAAGGCATTGGTTTTATATATGCTTATCTCATGTGTTGATGGTTATTAAAGTTTATTTCATTTTATATTGCTCATCTTATTTGCTCACAATCTCAAGTAATCCTAATTTAACATCTCCTAGAAACCTTCTTAGTTTTCCATTTAGGGACCTTCCCGCGCCTCCCCCTTAACTAACCAAGGAAAGAGCCTAAATGGAAATTGTTGGGAATAGGTGACAGTCCCATCTCTTTAATTTGCCAAAAACCAAACCTTGTGGGGTTAAAGGTTTTTTTCAATAACTTAGGTGTCTGTGACAGGGGGCAACAACAAACTACAAAACCAAGACAAAATTAGAGTAGAGAGAGCATGTAAAATGGACAAGTATGATACAAAATAGTGTACAAAATCAAATCAAGTGATGAGAGTGAACCACATCACCTGTCTAATTTGAAAAATGCTCTTAAATAGCTAAATAAAACCAATGAAAGCACAATTTTTTGAAGAGGTTTAAATTTAGAAATATTTTGCTTGTATACAAGCTATATCCAAGAAAACCCCTACAAACAACCACTTTATAAGATAAAACTATGGAAGCTCAAAGAACCAATGAGAGCTCCTTAGAGAATGTGTCAAGAGTGGGTTGGCCTCTCCAAAGATTTCCCCTCACGGTTGATATTTGATCCTAATAAGAGTTTTCCTCTACAACACTTCAATCAAACATTAGTCCCATATAAATCTAGCGAATAAACAATGATAAGAAAACTCTAGAAATTTATTGGAAAATAACTAGAGATTTCTACACTTAAAACATACATCTAAATCAATTGTCAATGCAAGATTGATTTACATTAACAAATCTACAAGAACAAATGGAAATAACATAGATCAAAGCATGAGCAAAAGAAATTATACCAACAATCAACCAATCATCATACTCCAAAGGAACAACAACTTGTCCCAAAGTTTTTATTGCAATTGAGAATGAGTATACGCAAAAGCAAAGCTTTCCCTAGCACAACAACTTGTAACAATGATTACAAATGAGAGCCCAATTGCTCAATTTATACAAATTTTTGGAGGATATTCCAATGAGAGATCAAATAACAAGTGGAGAGGTGAAGATCTCAAAGCAAAAACGAATTTGCAAGTCGCTGCAAGAACTGTCCAAGTGTTGGAGATCATTGTTGTAAACTGCTCCCTAACTGGTTTAGAATTTTTGTGACTAACTATGTGTGTCATCTCCACAGATCAATGTAGATATCCCTGGCTGCCAAGTGTGGAGATTGGTAGGTGAAGAAAGAGCATATCCTCCAACAAATTCTCATCAAGAAACAGTGCTTTGACACATCTCCACTTGGACTCAAA
The DNA here is from genome assembly GCA_000404065.3 of Pinus taeda. NCBI lineage: Eukaryota > Viridiplantae > Streptophyta > Pinopsida > Pinales > Pinaceae > Pinus > Pinus taeda. Next base: position 381,296 of record APFE030672788.1, on the reverse strand, counting down.
ACTGATGCGTAGAGGTTGTCATGAGATTTGTGTTTTCCTTTCTGCTGGTTGTTGTAGATTGTTGTGCATCCAAGTGTAATAGAGTGTGGAGTATGTGGAGACCATTCTCCACAAATATCTCAGAAAAATCCTTATCTAAACCTTTAACGACTGCTTTTATTTCCTTGCTGGCAGCATTTAAGAGTTCGACTGTCCCACAAATCTGTGTGGAGATCTAATTTAGCATGTGCATAAATGTTGATAAGGGACTCTGTGTAACTGTTGAGTTGATCTGAGTACATGTGGAAAGAGGATTTGAGTATGGTGGAGACATACTCTATGTTCTCTTCAATCAATTATGATCAAAGCAATTAAAACATGTGCTAATT
>APFE030672788.1:355488-367315 GCA_000404065.3 Pinus taeda | reverse complement strand
GAAGACCTTTTAGCCATAAAAGCGTAAAAGGCAGAATCTGTCTGCTCGGAATGTTCTGCAACATTTGTTGTTTGATGAAGCCCTCCCTGTTTCTTCTGTTCTAAAGCAATTCTCTGTCGGCAATCTTTCTTCATGTGGCCAAATTTGTGACAGTAGTTACATTGCACAGTTTTCTTCCTAGCAGGATCAAAAGACTGAGAAGAACCTTTCTGCTGAAAGGACTGAGATGACTGATATTTGGCAGCAAAAGCATTTTCTGAGGAGGTTGATGCTGCACCACTACCAAACTGTTGTTTCCATCGATCCTGCTGCATGAGTTTGGTGCATAACTCCGGAAACTTTAGATCAACATTAGTGGCAGTAATGTTTAGTGTTTCTATGAAGTGCTCATAAGATTGTGGTAGACTTTTCAGAGTGATGACTACCATATCTTCTTCCTCCATGGTGCGAACAATGGCTTCGAGCTGATCTCGAATGTCTTTAATCTTTTTGAGATGTTCCTGTAAAGACATATGTTCGTCCATCATGATGGAGAACAACTGATTTTTGAGAAAGAAAGCTCTGCTCTTGTCGGATGTCTCGTGTAGTTCCTTCAACTGTTGCCAAATCTCAGCAGCTGTCTTGCCAGAAGGAATCTGTGGTAAATGATCATCAGTGACAGAGAGCTTGAGGAGCATAACTGCCTCTCGATTTCAATCATCAAACTTATCTTGATCGGTGCCAGCTGTACCAGGACGGAGCTCTTTGTTGAGAACGCGCTGGTCAAGACGCCTATATTCAAAAATGGTCAACATTCTCTGTTTCCAGATGTTATAGTTTGTGCCATTAAAGCGTTGACTACCTTCCAGCATTAGATTGGTTAATGAAGCCATATGTTTGTTTCCCAAGAAAGTAATAATGAGATCTGACTGATTTGAACAGAATCTGACAGATGTTGGTATATATAAAAATAACCCGAAATTGTTCTTTTAGAAAGAAATACCAAATGTTGCTTCTACCACACAGGATCGAACTTGAGAAGCACAGTTTTACTTGAAATAATCACTGAAAATTTTCTGAGTTTGTGCTACCACTTCTGAATAATGGCCACAAAACTAATATCTCATTGTTTGATAGCTGCCCAACTGTACATTCTTTTTTAAAAATTCCACAGCACTATAAAGAAATACTACTATGCACCATAAAAATCTGGAAACGAGGCTCGGCCTAAATACCCAGATTTCTGAAAGTGGCTCTCTTACTTACTGCTGAAAACTGATCCGAGTGTAATAAGAACAACTCAGCCAATAAATAAACCACAGTGTAATGGCACTAACCTTGGTATCCACGATGGATTTGTGGCAGCTCCGTTGACCTTTGCCGCAGAGAAAATATACGCAAGTATACGCAGTCCCAACGATGCTGTCACGCGGGTGACCCTGGTATCTTATACGGATTAAGGATAAAGTATACGCAGTTGGAATATATACTCACATTACGTATATATCACAAATAGTGATCCACTGTATACGGGTCACTGTAACAGAGCGACGTTACATATATATCACAAATATTGATCCACTGTATACGTGTTACTGTAACAGAGCAACGTTACGTATATATCACAAATAGCGACAGCAATGAAATAATTTGGGTTTCTCTGATATCGAAGAGTCACGGGTAATAGTTTCGAATTGGTTATTGCCGCCGTCTTTTTACCAAGTCCGAGCCCAGATGCTTACAAGCCTCGTGAATTCAAATGCACGCAAATACACGCCTCCTCCGCCTCATACAAAAACAGTGCCACGATCTCACAGATGATAGCAGCAGCAGCAGCAGCGTCAGCGATCTTGAATGGCGCATCCACGACTTAATCCGCAGCTTCAGGAGGCTTTGAAGGAGTTTTCTCCGCAGCTCACAACAAAGAATTTTGATGGCAAATACGACAAAAATGGCATACGTTGTGTGCAAATGCGCGAGTGGTTTGACTACCAGAATCACATTTTCATACCCTGGGCAAACTGAATCGATTCCAACATCGATACCAGCAAAACGGAAGTGGCGGAAAGCGTTGTGAGAGCTATGAGATCCCCAGCGCTACACAGATTGTAGCCACGAAAAAAAATTTAAACCAGCTGAAGAATTCTTTCGAAGGATCCATTTCTGTATCGAGATAGACGACTGTAAGCTTTTATCACAGTGAGCAGAGCCGAAGCTAAGACTCAGTGAAGGCTATCTGGCTTACAGAGGGCTCGACCTTAGAAAGGAATGACAGAAAGAACTCAAGAGATTAGAATACAGAGAGAATAACTTCTCAATAAATCTCTTTTTCTGGCTCTGATACCATAAAACAGTGCGAAACACGCATATGGATTTCCAAATGAAGTAATGAATTGATTGAGCAACAATACTCAATAATAATACAGAGATATTTACAAAGATAGAAACATCAAGTTTCTATGTAAAGAATCAGTTTCATCTAAGAAACTGCTAAAAGAATAAAATTAGCAACAGCTAAAAGAATGAGCATTAAACTCAAATAGTATTATTCTAATATTCTCTGTGAAATCTCACAATAAACGCTCCTAGCTTCTCGAAAAACCCCTCGCTAAATAGATTATCCCAAGAGCTAGCTGCCAAAATATTTGCATAACTTTCCCTGTTGTCTTTGAAGGCCTCACATTCTAAAATGAAATGCTTTTGTGTTTCCACTTTTCCGAAAAAACTAAAAATACATACTCTTTCCTCCCACACTTCTTTTGGCAATTTCCAACACCCTATTTCACAATGGAGTTGATGAGAATTAATCCTTAATTGAGCAATAAGAATTTTGGCTCTCCAAGAAATATTGGCCCCTATGTACGCTTTTTGTTGATGATTATGAATGGGATTAAACTCTTCAATATAGTACTTCTTCTCAGTGTTGCAAAAATCGCGCTTTTTTGACTCAGCCGATATTATCGCCTGATGTTTACAAAGTTTTTTTTTTCAAAAAACTCTGTGAAAAAATCACGACTTTCTCCAAAAAATCGCGATTCGAACGGAAAAAATCACGACCCTCCCAGACAGCGCATTTTATAAGAAAACTGATGAGTTTTATTTCTCATTTTTAACAGACAGCGGACTTGTTTGAGAGCTTAGGAGGAGAGGAAGGCGTCTACTAGGGCAGAGGAGGAGAAAAACGAGAGATTTTAGCATCCCAAGCAAGAAAACTTCGTGTTTTGACCAAATTTCTTCGACAAACTGTGGTTTCCAGATATGGGCACCAAATTTGGCCATTTTGTTTTGATTTTTTTCTTGTTTTTGCTTGGGTTTCTATAACCCATTGATTATCAATGATTTTTGAGTGGATTTGATGGTGTTTTTTCTTCATTCTTGTTGCAGAAAGTGGAGAGGGTTCATTTTGGTCAAAAATGCAAAAACTTAATTGTTAGATTTACTAGTTTAATTTTTTCTTGTGCTCTATTTTTTTGCATCATTTTTTATTGGGTTTGAATGTGCATTTTTTCCATTATTGTTAGATTGAGTTGAATTTTTTTTTCTTTGTCAAAAATTCAATGTGTTGTGTCATGTATGTAATTTTTTTTTTAACCTACAATTCTTATTGTGCCATAGGTTCAACTTCAAACTTCATCCTACATTAAAACTCAAGAGTTCAACCAAGTTACAAACATGCAAAGGAAATTAGACCCTCTATGGGAATTTGGTGAACTTGATAGAGGGTCTGATAGAATAAACGTGTCTTGCAAGTTGTGTGGGCAGCATATGTCAGGGGGGGTTTATAGATTGAAGTATCACCTTGCACAAATCCCTAGATGTGATGTAGGGCCTTGCACCAATACAAATGCGGAAATCATCCGAAGAGCCATGAGATCATTGAAAGAATTAGAACAAGACAAAGTGACCAAAGCAGATCTGAAGAAGCAACTAGCAGGGAGTGTGTTAGGATGTGAATATGGAAGTGGAATTGGTTCTACTTCAGCATCAATGTCTATAACCAACCCTGTAGCTACCTCATCATTTTTTGTTCCTAGAACCACGGCTAGTTCACAACCATTTATCACTTCAATGCTTAAAAAAAGGAGAAAGAACATGCTGACAAGTTGTTGGGCAAGTTTTTCCTTTGGAGTGATATTCCTTTCAGCATTGCAAGGAATAATCCATTTTTCCATCCTTTTGTTGATGTTATTGCAATTGTTGGCCCAGGGTACAAAATCCCTTGTTATGATGACTTTAGAGGCCGCATTCTTCAAGATGAAAAGGTTGACTGCACCAAAAGATTGGAGGAGTTTAGGGCATCATGGGCACAAACAGGATGCACTGTGATGTCAGATGGTTGGACCAACCAAAAAGGGAGAACCCTTGTAAACTTCTTAGTTAATTGTCCCAAGGGGGCAATGTTTATGAAATCTGTTGATGCATCTTCACATATCAAAGATGCAAAATTATTATGTGATTTGCTGGATGTGTTTATTTTGAAGGTGGGTGCAGAACATGTTGTCCAAGTCATAACGAACAATGCTACAAATTATGTTGTTGCTGGAAAGATGCTTATAGAAAGACATCCTACTTTATTTGGACACCTTGTGCTGCACATTGTATTGATTTGATGTTGGAAGACATAGCAAAAATCTCATTTGTCAATGATATTGTTGACTCATCAAAAAGCAATATAAAATTTATATATAATCATGCATATATGCTTAGCTTGATGAGAAAATTCATCAACAACAAGGAGTTGGTGCGCCCCACCATTACACGATTTGCCACCAGTTTCATATCTCTTCAATCCCTCTTGAATTCTATGTGGGATGTGAAGAGAATGTTTCTTTCAGATGAGTGGCGTGCTTTGACATTTAGCCGCAAACTAGAAGGAGAGGCCATATGCAGATTAGTTTCATACCAAAAAAACTTCTGGGCAGGAGTGCAGGAGGTGTGCAGCGTTACTAAACCTTTGCTAAAGGTTCTTCAATTAGTTGATAGTGAGAATCCCACAATGGGTTATTTGTATGAGGCCATGTACAGGGCCAAAGAATCCATTCGGGCCTACTATGATGATAAAGGAGATGAGGGATTTCAGAAACAACTCCTCCTATGGGAAGTGATTGATGAACGATGGAACAACACACTCCATCGTCTCATTCATACTGCATGGATCTACCTAAACCCCACATTTTCTTACCCATGTGAGTTCTTATTTGATGTTGAGATCATAGATGAATTCTTAACCTGTTTTCAGAGGATGGTGCGATCTCCGGCAGAACGTGCAGAAATCTCCAATGAAATAGAGATACAGGATGGAAGGTGGCACATTTAGCTTTGAGATGGTTGTGGTTGATAGGAAGAATAAAATGTCAAGTATTTTTTAGCTTGTTTCAAATTTCATTCTCTTCAAGTTCATAACTTCATACTTTGCTTCAACTTTCAAATTTCATTTTTTCTTATGTTTATCTTATTTGTAATTTTGTTGTAGATGCAAGGTGGACTCGCTATAGTGCCAGAGTACTCCTCAAGATGCGAGCGCAACTGGAGTGTATTTGAAAAAATACAGAACAAGAAGCGCAACACGTTAAACTTAAGACTTAAAATATTCCAAATTTCCAATTTATTTTTTAATTCATTAAATAATATTTTTTTATAATTATTATTTAATGATCTTTGTACAAGTTGAAGTCCCAACTATTAATGACATGGTCTACGTCTACTACAACCTTCGATTGTGGGTGAGGCAACTTGAGAGGATACCTGATCTGGAGGCCATCTCATTGGATGGGATTGACACCACTGCTGCATGGAGAGTTGAGGCAGAGAGGCCTCTTATGGAGTCTGCCGATGATTGGTTAGAGTAGGAGGTAGTGGAAGGCGTAGAGGGGGAGGAGGAGGAGGAGCAACAGGTGGAGGTGACACCACCTACCCAGGCTACCCCTGCCACCAGTAGAGGACGTGGTCTACCTCCTGTAGCTCCTAGTTCAGCTTCGAGAGCACAGCAGAGTCCATTGCCAACTCCACCGACATCTACATCTAGAGGGAAAGGGAAAGCTATTGCATTTTCTCGCAAGAGGGGCAGAGGAAATCAGTAGTATTAGTTATTTGGTTCATTTCATTGTATATGACATTTTGACTCATGATATGAGATACATTATTATATTCTTTGTTGATATTTTGAGGCTGAGTTGGGACTCAGGAGTCAGGACTTACTATTCAGGACATGATTCACTGTTATGTGTGATGTAACACTAGAAATGATATTACACATCTTATATATTAGTTCTTTTATCATATTTATGTATCAATGTATTTATTTTATGTTGTAGATGCTTTAGATATTAAAAAAATTGAAAAAAATGAATATTTTTTATTTTACGATTTTTTTCCGATTTTTTCCCGATTTTTACGATTTTTTCCCTCGACGATTTAATCTTGATCGCGATTTTCGCAACATTGCTTCTTCTTTCTCCCTAACTCCTTCTCCCAAGTATATTTGTGGAACTTATCCATTACAAAAGTTTTTATCTCTTAACTATTTGTGGGACACATGCTCAATCAAATACCCCATTTACTAAACCATTTGTTATTTTTTCCGCATCCATGCCTTCCTTCTTTTGCACAATATGTCATTAAACACAACCTTAGGCCATCTTCCCTCTTCCATTTGCTCTATTTTCTTTTTGAATACCTAATGACTCGCACCATAGCAATTGCTTCAATAGGAGCAACCCCTGTTTCACTTAACAAGATAGCATAAGGAACTGCACTTTTAATTTTGAATTTGTTTGTAATCAAATACTTCTGAATTTTCTCAATTTGTTTCCACTGCATCTCAAATGTACTACTAGCCCACAGTTCACAACTGTAGAGAATCACTGAATCACTAAAAGCACAAAAAGAGTTAGAGTGGTTTTCCAGTCCCATAACTCTGCCTCTCTACACCTGTTTTGAAGAGCATATAATGTTTTCCAACCCGCCAAAGTTCTTTTCTTTCTACAACCATCCCAGCTTAAATTTTTGTTGAAGTCAATTTCGAGGTATTTGTAATCCGCAACTTCTTCCAGAATGTTGCTTTCAAAGTAGAATTTTGAGTAGTCACACACCCCAAACATTTCCTACGGTCACTTATTTACATCATTATATAGAAATTAATTAAAAAATCCTACTTAGACCTAGTCAAATTCTGTGACATTTCAGAGATGACCTAGCATGGTAATATACATTGACTTTAGACACTAAGATGTGTTAGGGGCTCAACCTTCAAGTCGTCACACTGACTTTCGGGTATGCGGTAAGTCGAAAAAACCTAGAAAATTATTTGCCACTAAAAAGCAGGAATAATTAACCAAGTAAAAAAACACTCCAAGGTGTACTCGCTCATTGATCGAATCCCAACACCCTAGGCCTGTTACATGGCTTTATTCATCATGCTAAAGGCATTTATACAATATCCCCATAGGGCTACAGAATCTAAGGACTGAAGAAGAAAATGAGAAGAAGCTAGAGTTTAAAAACTTTGATGGCATAGTGAAATCTAATGGTACATGAAGCCTCTGATACATCCTTGGGCATGGAGTCTTCAAAAAAATTGGGTACACTTTTAGTGGTCAACAGAAGGCATTCTATTCTATCTATCTATTTATCAATTGAGAGGAGCTCAAGCGAGTTAAAGAGTTTCAAGCAGAACTCAAGCTAATTTTGGTGGACTTTGAGTGCCACCCTAGTTAGCTCTTGGGGAAGATTATCTCAGATCTTCCATTGGTATTTAATTGGTTTGGTTCTTCGATTTATTCTTCAAAGATCTAATTATCCTTGTTGTAGGAGGATACAGCATTGTGCGGTTTGCGGGATTCAACCTAGTTCCAAGAAGGCCGAGTTTCCAATCATAAGGAGGAGCTCAAATTAGGGTTGAATCTATAGTCCAAGCCACTACTCCATTTGCATCAGATTTAAGGGAGATATCTTGCATTGCAAATTCCAGCTCATATCCCTTTGTGACAATGCCAACGGAAGGGTCCCAAACAATTTATATGAGGGCTTAGTTATATATTTACACCAGCTATAGGAGAGCCAATTCATCTGTCACCAAAGACCCAGTTCCTAGAAGAATTTGCTACCACAGTGCCAAGAATCAGTTGAGATAGAATTCGCTGTGCCCAAGAGTAGAGGAGTTTCCATTTAGAAATTTCAGGGTGCATGTATTGAGCTAATATTGTCTGCCACTTCCAGATCTAATTTAATGCCAAGGACAAGTTATAATTTGTGACAGAGAAGCCAGATCAGACTTGAATATGCTCAGACTTTCTCAGTCCCAAGTCTGCATTTGATTAAGGTGCCAAATTGATTGAAGTGCCTGGACATTGAAGGCTGAGCACTCATTGTACCCAAGGTTGTTCTATGTGCTCTTCAGAGAGCATAGAGGCTGAAACTTGTGCCAAAGGGAGCCCAAATCATTATCCTGAAGAGAGCAGAATTGTTTGCAAGGAGGGACGAATTATTCTTATGTTCCATGCACGGTATTCCCTAGAAACAAAGCTGGATAGATGCACAGTGATCCTAGTTTCAAACAAATAGAGGAGGACAGTGATCTGGTATGAAGGAGGTCACCGTTGTAGATTTATAATCACATGTACCAGCTTTGAAGGATTCTTCCATAATATTATAGCAAGCTGCCTAATCAGAAGATTGAGTTGCTTCAAATGACATATACAATCAACTTGTCCATCTCTTAATAGAAGGAGCACTTTCCAGGTGCTTAATTTCTAGTGGCATTGTAATTTCACATGTTTGCTCTCAAATAAAGATTAAGTTTGCCTAAGATATTTCTCTTCTAGTTGCATACAATTAGTTGGAAAAATATGTCATCTATTGGAATGAATTTTCTGAGTTTACAACGTTACATTTAAATTGTTAGTAAAAGAGTGTCAAAGCAAATCTGGTGTAAATTCTGTGTATAAATTCTGAGTTTTAATTAAAGAATATGTGTTGGTCTGGGTGTACCAACTGTTGACCGTTGCATGTCAACTACCCATAAACAGTGCACCCCCTTTTCTTCGCAAAAAGGGATAGCGCTTGATCGACATGTCCATGCCATTCGACAGTCATCGTCATTCTCTTGATCATATTAAGTTGTAAACCCAGTCTGCATTTTGAATTGTAAATAATCTTAACAGAGCTGAGTCATGTATGTAAATTGCCTAGGTGGACCTAATTTTCTAGTGATAATATACGTTCCGGAAGGTTTTTCGTCTCACCGATCCATGATCGGCAGAGTTTTCCTTCAACCTGACCCCAAAGCCGGAATGAATTTTATCATTAGAGTCTTAGGAGAATCCTAGTGTGTTGATCTGCTAGATTATGTTTGGTCACAGAACTGGGTGGTTTATGAGGGTCTATGTCAAATGGCTTTTCCCCCTTGAGATGTAAAATTGTAAAAGTCATGATGTAAAGTGTCTTGAGGGTTAGGAAATGTTTTAATCCCCTCATGGGTCTTAAATCCTAGGTCCTAGGGAAATTTTTTCCAAAGGGTAAATTTGATGATCCATAATAAAAAATAATTAAAAATTAAAGATAAAATTAAAAATATAAAAAATAAAATCAAAAAATAATAAAATAATAATATTTTGAGAATTTCAATTTTTTAATGCATTAAAAATTTGACGAATGAGATTAAGAGATGTCTTGATCCTCATCGATGGTCGAGATCGTTTTGACATGGATCACTCAAACTAGCCATTGGGATTTTTTGCTTTAAATAGGGTGCTAGGGGTCATTTGAGATCATATTGGATCTGAGTTTTGTGCTGAAGAAGCTCTCTTGTAAACATTTTCTGATGCTAATAAAGGAAGACTTTCGGGTCAAAAGCTTGCTGGTGTTACTCTCTTGAAGTGTTGTGAGCTTTTTTTTCTTTTTTCTTTTTTCTTTTTTTCCCTTTTTCTTTTTTTTTCTGCATATTTTAATTTTCAGCCGTTAGTAACAGCTTAATGAAGAGTATTGTTGAGCATAGGTATCTTGTTCACATGCTAGGGTTTGAATGGTATTAGGGTTTCTGAAGTAATGGCAGGTATCTCTATTGCATTGGAGATCTAGTACTATTTTTTCTCTCTTTATTGATGGTTAAAGTGAGCTGTGCAGGAAAATCTTGTTGAAGAGAATCAGTGGGTGTTTGGGGAAGTTCTCGGCTGAACCAGCCAACTCCAGCAAGCACTTTTTGCAGAGCCCAGCTAATTTTGATCCTGGGTTAATCATTTACTTTGTTTTATTATTTGCATGAGAGATTTCTAAAGCATTTTCATTAGCAAATCTGAAGTTTTCTGAAAATTATTTGATGTAACTGACAAGTTTGGCTTTGTAGAGCTATAATTTTGAAATTTTGATCTGGCTTGTAGGGTTTCACTTTTTAATCTTTGCGTGTTCTTAATGATTATAGGGATTGCCAAGCCTTAGCTATATAACTTGAAAAGGACAAGGCAGCATCTGGAAAATCTGAGATCTCAGATTTCGACAGAGCTGCTACGAAATTAAAAGAACCTAAAGGAAAAGCAGTTCAAGAACTTGAAAGTGAGCTTGTTCTAAAATTGCTTCAAAAGATTGAAACCATGGAACTTAATCATACTAAGGAAATAGCCACTTTACAGAATAGGTTGGTCCAAATGGAAAGAACGCAAACGCAAAATTTCCAGCCTCGAAATAATAATAATAGAAATAACAATTGGCAAAGGAAGGGTCAATCTAGTGAGCAGAGACCTCCTAATCCGCTAGCTAATTTGGTTGATAATGCTCCCCCTCACTGTCAGGTTTGTGATGCTCTTCATGAAGAGGCCACTTGTCCCATCATTAGAAGAATTTTAGATAATGGAATATTTGGAACAGGAGATCAAATAAATGTAGTAGGTAGCAAGTTTCCTTTGTCTATGAATGATTGGATGGAGGTCAAGGAAAAGAGTCGTGAAGTTATGAATCCTTCATCAGCTTTTAGTATAAATAACCTTGAAAATGAAGATGACATTTCGGCTAGGTTATATGGTGAAAAACCCTCTCCCGAGCAAATCCTGGAAATCACTAGAGATAAGGGTTTGACCTATCAGAGAAGGGATAAAGATCAAAGCGGGAATCAAATTCCCCCTCGAACTTTTTTCCCTGGTGAAAACTCTGGATTTGATGTTGATTTGGGAAGTTGGTTTAACAATGCCAAAATCTGGATTCCTGTCTCCGAGATTGCCAAAATCCCTTCCCAAAGAGATAAATTGCTAAAAGCTATCCAAGGTCCTCAAATAAATACTTCTCAACAGAAGACTCGGGAAGTTGACTATCATGATGCTCCCATATATTTGCAAAGTTTAGATGCTGATAACAAAGATCACCAGCCTTTCTTTATCACCTTGTTAGTTAATGGATATAGATTGAATAATTGCATGTTGGATTCTAGTGCATCAGCGTGTGTAATGACTAAAAGGGTCATGGAACAACTTAACTTAAGAGTTTTTAGACCTTACTATAACATATGTGCCATGGATTCTAAGAAAATTAAAGTGCATGGTTTAATCAAAGATTTGCAAGTTCATTTATCAGTTTACCCAGACATCATGATTGTCATGGATATTGTTGTTGTGGATGTGCTTGATGCCTGGGGTATGCTGTTATCCAGAAAGTGGGCCTCTGATCTAGGAGGAAGCATTCAAATGAATTGGTCATATGCTATGATTCCTCCTCCTAGGGGTGATGGTTTTGTAAGACTAAATAGAGAGCCCGAAAGAAAATTTCATGTCGAGGATCCTAAGAGGCCTCACAACGAGATAATCGAAGAGCAATCTGACATTGGGAACTATGCCATCATGTCTAACTTCATAATTCCTCCCGA
>APFE030672788.1:219027-348645 GCA_000404065.3 Pinus taeda | reverse complement strand
TATCTTGTTCACATGCTAGGATTTGAATGGTATTAGGGTTTCTGAAGTAATGGCAGGTATCTCTATTGCATTGAAGATATAGTACTATTTTTTCTCTCTTTATTGATGGTTAAAGCGAGCTGTGCAGGAAAATCTTGTTGAAGAGGATCAGTGGGTGCTTGGGGAAGTTTTCGGCTGAACTAGCCAACTCCAGCAAGCACTTTTTGCAGAGCCCAGCTAATTTTGATCCTGGGTTAATCATTTACTTTGTTTTATTATTTGCATGAGAGATTTCTAAAGCATTTTCATTAGCAAATCTGAAGTTTTCTGAAAATTATTTGATGTAACTGACAAATTTGGCTTTGTAGAGCTATAATTTTGAAATTTTGATCCGGCTTGTAGGGTTTCACTTTTTAATCTTTGCGTGTTCTTTTCAGATTTTTGTGTTTTCCATTTGCAAATTACAGGTGTTGATGATCGAGAAATTTTTGGGGTTTGATTAAGACAAATTTGGAGCAGAGAATTTCAAATATTTCGTGTGGAGCTTCAGTGGTTTTTTCTGGCAATCTGGTTCCTTCTGGCATTCTCAATCACCAGACATACCATCAGCGTTCACCTGCAAATTATCGCAGCCCCCTCTGCCATCCAGTTGCCCAGCATTATCCCATGCAGCTGCTGTCTCTCTGCTTGTATCCTTCCAAAAACCTTCGTTCCTCTCCGTCATACGCATTTGCACGCTACCACTTCCTTTTCCTTCCAACGGGCTCTCACCATACGCCATCTGCCACATTCACCCGCATCCTCCACGCCCATCGTTCATCCCTTCGTCGATTTTTCATTTCCTTGTTTCTATCGCACATCCATTCCTACTGTTGTTGCCTTGATTCATGATCGTTGCCCAGCACATTCAACCCCACGCGATTTTTTTTTTGATACATATCATGGGTATTTCTCCATTGTGCTGCGTCCTCTCACCTGCAAGTTAATTCCTCCCGCGTGCTTCAGATTTTCGTCCTGCTACATCGAGTTTCTTGCAAAATTGTTGGCTTGTGCCTGAGTTTTCCAACCTGCGTGGAAATTTTGCTGCTGCCGCCCAACCTCAGAGCCTGCACACAAGATACATAGCCGCATTCGATTTTTCATATACGTCGTGGAGTTTGGCTAAGCGCAGGTTTGCATAACCAAATTCGTTTTTTATATAAGTTATAGTTATATGCGTAGGTGGATCATAGCGTAGGGTTAGTTTAAAATCCAAAATTCGATTTCTTTTTTTTTGTTTAGTATAGTTACGTTTCATTTTCTTAGTTTTTTTTTTAGTATAGTTACGTTTCATTTTCTTAGTTTTTTTTTAGTTTTATTTTGTTCAATATATATACGTACATGCGTTATCTCTTTTAGGATCGTTTAGATTTAATTTTTTTCTTTTAAATAAAATAAAAATCCATAAAAAAAAGGGTTTAGGGTTTTAGCTTAGGGTTTGAGTTTTAGATTTTGATGTTTTAGTTTTAGTTTTAATTAGATTTAAATTAGATTTTTTCTTTTTTGTAGACTTTGTTTAAAAAAATTAAAAAATCATAAAAAAATTTAAATTTTTAAATCATAAAATATATATAAAAAAAAGACAATAAAATTTTCTTTTTAGGCTTTAGATTAGATTTTAAATTTTGTTTTAATTTAGATTTTTAGTTTTGAAATTTTATTTTATCTGAAAAGCATAAAAAAATATCGTGGAAATATTTTGCCAGTTGAAGTCTTAGCTTGGGAATTTTATCACGTTCTATTTTTCTTGCTGAGGCTAAAAATTTTGACTAATGTTTATCATCTTTTGGCATGCTTGAAGGATCATGAATGTAATATTTGGTTAAATTTACATGGTTGTATGTCAAGCTTTATTTTTCAAAGTTACAAAAACTGCTAGGTCATTGTTAAAGCACTGTGATTTCACTGGATATCTTGCATTGTCCAAGTTATTTGATGATAAATGATTGCTCTACATGGTTTATATTTCTGCAGCATCTGATAATCAATCATTTAAACATTAAGCCCATAAGGCACTGATTCATTAAATCAATAAGATCAATTTAGTGCTTGTTTTTCGTGTCTCCCAATCCAACTGGTTCACAGTTGGTCGTCAATTTCCTTACAGGGTCTACCCCCCTTAGCCGCGGGAGACAGGCTTAAACGGAGAGATCAGGGATCAGAGTGACAGCCCCTGATCTGAGCGTTGTCGTGATGATCCGTGCGACAACACCTACATGAGCATACATTGACGGGATGTCGTGCAATTAAACCAAATTTAAAAAGAACACCTACAACAGTCACCCACCAACTGTTTGATGGAAACAGACATTGAAACTGAACCACATTGTTGAGAACTCGTAAGTATTTTTGGATCAGTTCCTAGTGGGAATATTACTGTGGTATTAGAGCCAGGTTCTTGGCCAGCTGTGGGGATCCTAGCAAGATCATGGAGGTGTAGGCATGCATGCACAGTGATGGGTGAAACTTTGGACATTCTGGTGATGCAAGGAAGATGTTGTACATAGAGAATCATGGAAAAGATCAGCAAAAACAATGAGATAATAAAAGAATTATGGGTCCATTTTAGTAGCATTACAGGGATAATCTGGAGCCATCATTTTTATGATAGAGACCCTAGAATTAAGCATGCCACAGGGTTGAATCCATTTAACCATGTGGGATAGTCGACAGAATTAGGGTTCCAGACCTCCTAAGAGAGAGTGGAGAGGACATGGACAGTTAGAGGGTGAGACCAAGAGGCACTTATGCTGGTGGAGACTTGGCTTTATATATCAATAGCCTGAGGAGGAGGTTGAGCATGAGGCTGAATGCATGCAGGGGGAGCACTTAGATATACCCAAAGTAACACAAGAGTCACCATTGTTGCAGATTCCATTCATAGCTTTGGTTGACACATTAGTGGAGACAGTTGAGCATACACCTGTAGGGCCATCCATTGAGGAGATATCCATTGATGACGTACCCAAAGCTGTGATCGAGTTTCTAGATGATGGCCGCCCACAACAAGTTGATGAGGTGCTAGAAGACATAGAGGTATCCATTGTTGATGAGGTGCCAAGAGACATATCCACCATTGATGAGGTGCCTGGAGACACAGAGCTATCCAGAGCTATGACTAAGGTTATAGATGATAACCACCCACAGTTGTTTCAACGGCTCCAGGCTAACCTTCTAACATTGAAAAAGAAGGTCATGACAGTCTGAGAGATCATTCTACAGCAGAATGAGGAGACGGAGGGCATGAGAGTGGTCTGTGCCAAGTCAGTGACCAAGCTGACTCGCGTTGGGGAATAGTTGACGTCCCTAAGGATGCAACTAAAGGGGTGTGTTACCCAACATTTTGTGGGTGAAATCCCTAGGAGAATTTTTTTTCTCAAAGATGGTCCTCAGCTGACAGCCAACAGCCACCAACTAGCTCATTGTGCCACTTCTTTGCCACCTGAGCCAGCCATGTGGTCCCTCACCCATCTGCCATGATCGAATGTTTGAAGGTGGGCCTACCGAACCTAAAGGTATGCTTTGTCATTTGGTAATTGAGTATTGTAGTTTACTTATCACAAACACTTTTGGGCATCGATTAATGGGGGGATTCGACGAAAAGAATGGGCTAGGTTTGTATTCTTGTCCCCTAGACCCCTTTGGGATGTTAACCTCGGATTCTAATCCGGTGGGATCTCTTTTACTGACCCTTTGGCTTTAAGGATGGTATTTCACAGGAAATCTTGATTTTGGTTGCGTTGTCCAGCTCCCTTATCCACATATAGTCCCCCATTTCCACTCATTATTACCCCATTCATCATTTCTCCCACCTGGGTCCACATTCCTCCATTGGGTCCACATAGGGCTATAAAAGTTCCTACACTCTGAAGGAACCCCTATTGCAGCAAATCTGAATCTACTTCACCTACTTGATTTCTTTAAATTACATTCATCAAGTTATTCTTCTGAATATTGAAGCAAATTACTTCTGCAGCCTACACTAATTTAATATTTGATCTCATGATACAAAAAACAAAGCAAAGGACAAGAAATATAAGACAAACTTATTTTTGGACACAATAGTCCCCGGAAAAACCCAGTGCGGGAAAACCGGGGTAGCAGCTCTAAGGGTTTATTATTATGTAGGAGAAAATATCTGAATACAAATCGAGGATGCTCATCTATCAATCATTTACAAAGAAAATACTAGCGGAAAATCTGAGTGCGTTTTACCTCACTTCACCCGGTAGAATTCTGGCTAATTCCACCACAATCCGGGTGGAATTTCACCAAACGGTTTTTGGGTTCTTTAGAACTCATGTGCCTTAGCCTCTCCACCAATTTTCAAGGCTACAGCACTTCCAATGCTACCAAGAACTAACACTCCCTCTTAGCGAGGAAAGTGCTCTACCAACAATGTCCACCTGCATGTTGCTCTGTTTCTGAAGCACCTCCTTTCTGCACTATTGCTACCACCAACATTGTATTGTTGTTGTAACTATACTACTACCCATGACACTGCCACTGCCACTGTTGCATCTGTACTACAACTCCTCAAATGTTGCATCTGTTATGCTCCCAGCACTGCCACTGCTAACACTGCATCCGTATTGCAACTCAATTGCTAAGAGAAGCAACTGAAAAACATCCAAAATTAGTTGAACTTAACTGTGTTCAGCATAATACAATGAATGTTGGAATCTGACTATTGTTGATTCTAACCCTCTGAATCTCTTGCACTGCTGCTGAGGCCTGCACTGTGTCAACTGCACTGTTGCCAACCTTGCTCTGCGTTGATCAGTCTCTAATCCCTAGTCTTTAATCATTGCAAGAGTGTTTTGTTGTTCAGGGGTAAACTCTTGCAAAATTCCAGATGTAATTTATTTTCTTATTAATAAAATTATGTGTCTGAGGACACTTCTACCATTATTGTGGTATCAAAACTCCAGTGATGTTGCAGCTGATGTGAGGAGGAGATTCCAGCTCTACAGGCACATGGAAAACTCCATTAATTTGGTCAGTTAATATTTGGTATTTAATTTATTTATTTTTTGGAAAAGAAATTTAATTATATCATTGGTTTTAGATTAAGTTGAAATCAATGGATTGCCTGTCACATTAGGCATTCATAAGATTGAGCAATTGAGTATTCCGCTTAATCCGAAAAAAAATATGCCTCTGCATTCATTTGGGTACTGTAAAGTACCACTTTTCTTTTCAATTAGAGCCCCCATTTTTTCTTGCAGTTGTGCTTGAATACCTAGCAGCTGAGGCTTTTTGCGTTTGGCATCCATCCCGGCGCTCGAAGTGGCAAGGCGTTCTACTTGGCGATGGAACGAATGTTCTAGGAATATCAGTGCCCTGATATTCTTTTTAATCCCCACGAGGAAATCGTCGGAAGCCTCCTCAGATCTATCTCTTGTGCTTGAAACCTTCTCCATATTCTATTCAGGCCACCAGAAATCCAAAATCAAGTAGAAATCTTCAGAGAAGGTTGAACACGGTTTGAGATGTGAAGGAACTACCCACATGCTAGCGATACGGATCTCCAATGACCTGGTTGCATAAGATGCTTGAACACGGCTTCCCAACATTCCTCTGGTAGTTCTTTGGATTGCCCTTCCATGTTGATATATAAAGCCTACCAGCTCGAACCAGGGCTTCAACGATCACCAAATATGACCCAATCGAATGCTCAGGCCCCTTTTCCTTCCCTACTCAATCAAAGAATCTAACTGCCAAATCAGCATCACTGAGCAAATGTTGCAATACACCAGTAACAAGGCGGGTGTTCAATTGCGCTGCAAACTGCTGAAGAGAGTCACAGCGGCTTTGCATTATCGCAGAACAGACATTGTGGATGAATCCCTCTTCTTCTATGGTTAATGGTGAAATGTGTGTCTTCTCGAATTGAAAGGAATGTGTGTCTTCTCAAATTGACTGGTAGGAGGCGTATTCCACGAGGCAGCCAGACGATCAGGACCGACATGAGCTTTGTGTACTAGATGTTTGAAGCAAATCAAGACCGAAATGGGGCATATTCCAAAGTGTAGTTTGAATGGTTATTCAGAAATTTAAAGAACATATATCTGCTAAAGATATTTAACAAATGATGAAGTTAGAAAAGCCCTAGAATGTGCTACGGAAAGGTTGCATTTTTAATGTTCTGTTTATCCATGCTTTTATAATTTGCTTATCTTATGTTAACCTTTGAGTTCGCCTAACATAAAACAAGCCCCCCATGTCTAATGGAGAAATGAAGCAGGGCATCGAGTGCTCCAATTTGTGGACTTTTCTAAGAAAATCATTTTTTTTGTAATGGGGTGATAAAGTTTTTTTTTGTAATGGAGAAATAAGGTGAGTTGGGATTTTTTTAATTTAAAATCTATAAATTTGGGTTCATCACATTGTAACTCAAAGTAATTTTACTTTGGGGGGGTGACATTTGTTTATCAGGATTTGCAAGAGCATTGTAAAAGTCAAATTTCGAAAGTTACTGTGTAAATATTTGAGAAATTGACTAAATCCAAGTGCAAAGCTCAATCATTTTTCTCTTGTTTCAACGACTATATGATGGTCAGGACCAAGCCCCGATAGATCGTTTTTGCGTAGCGTGTTGCATGTTGTGTTGCCCATCTTGATATTTTTTTCTGAGCCTCATTCTTAGTGTGAAGCTTCAACACTACAATGTCAAAGTTGATTAATTTGTTTTCTGATTCCGACAAACTTGAAAGCACAAAATCTTACAAAACATGGCAACGCCTCATCGAAAGCACTCTCATTTATAATGAACTTTGGCATGATATATGTGATGGTGATATTAAGCCAAATAAACCCATAGATGCAATTGCACTAGCAAAATGGGAAGTTAAGAATGCCAAAGCATTAGCTCTCATTAAATCTTCTATTAATGATAAAATGTATGTTCATATAGCAAATGCTACAGATGCATGGTCTGCTTTGCGAATTTTTAAAGACTTCTTTGATACTCGGCCTGAATCAAAGAAAGTTGATCTACAATTAAAATTGTTGCAACAAAAATTGACAGAAGGAGGTGATGTCCTTGAATACATCTCCAGACTTAAGAATATTAGGCAGGAAATCATTAATGTTGGTTTTCAAGCAGTAGATGATAGTTTTATGGTCACAATTTTAATTACTGGACTTCCTTCTTCCTACACACATTTTTTGGAAACTCTACAATTAACTGGAAAGTTAGAGAAGCTAAAGTTTGATGAGCTCTGCGAAATGTTCACCCAACATGATAAAACCTTTGGGAAGAAAAAGAAAGTTGGTGAAGATGTCTTTTTCACAGAGGCCAACACTAGTAAATCATCAACTGACAGTTCTAGAAGCAGAGGTAGAGGGGATTTCAATCAAAATCAAGAAGCACATAATGTACAAAGTCGTGGTCGAAGCCAAAGCAGAGGAAACAACTTTAACAGTGGAAACAGTTCAGGCAGGAGTCATTTTCAAGGCAGAGGAAACAGTCAAGGAAGAGGCTATTTTCAAGAGGAAATAACCAAGGTAGAGGACAACCTCAAAACAGAAGTCAAAGCAGAGGCAGAGGACAATCTCCAGGAAGAGAAAGACACTTAAGTCAAATTGTGTGTCGAAGATGTCACAAAGTTGGACATTATGCTGAAGATTGTCGAACTTCTATTGATAAAATCCCCAAGTTTCATCAGCACTCAACACAATTTGCAAATGATCAAGATGATGATGGTTCAGAATATGTCTTTACTTCTTCGTCGGCATTACAACTTTCCTCCCATCTTAAAAGTGATTATGAAGATGCTTGGATCTTGAATTCAAGGGCAACTCATCACATGACTCGTCGACGTGACTTCTTTTGGAATTTTCAAGATTTCCAACTTAATTCCATCTTTCTCGCAGATGATACAAAACATACTCCTTATGGAAAAGGTGCAGTTAAAGTTTCTCTCCCTGGCATTGGAGAAAAGATGATTTCAAATGTATGGTATGTACCAACCTTTAAGAAAAATTTGTTATCTTTAGTCACGATTCGACAAGCAAGGCATCAGGTAATTATGGAAGATGGCTTAGTTAAGATTAATTCAGTCAAATAGAACTTGCAAACTGTGATGACAGGTTATGAAGATGGAAAATTGTTAAGGATGAAAGGGACAGTTATTCCAAGGCATTTTGACTTTGCAAGGGTAGTGACTATAGGAACTTCACTTCTAAGATTGTGGCATGTAAGATATGGATATTTAAATTTTGATAGTCTTTCTCAATTGCAAAAACAAGGGATGGTTAAAGGACTTCCAACTTTCAAAAAGGAAAATGCAAAATGTGAAGCTTGCATTTATGGAAAACAAAGTCGAGAAAGTTTTCCAACAAGTTCATGGCGTGCAAACAGCCTGTTGCAACTAGTTCACAGTGATGCTTGTGGACCACTACAAACTTCATTCGGTGGTTGCAAATATTTCTCACTACTCATTGATGATTTCAGTAGAATGACTTGGGTTTATTTCTTGAAGCAAAAGTCAGAAACATTTGAAAACTTTAAAAAATTTCGCCAACTTGCTGAAAATGGAGTCAAAGAAAAGATAGGCACTCTCAGGACAGATAATAGGGGAGAATTCATTTCAAATGAATTTAAAACTTATTGCAGCGATAATGGCATAAGAAGACATCTTACAAATGTTTACACTCCACAGCAAAATGTAGTAGAAAGAATGAATCGCACCTTGTTAGGAATGGCGAGATCTATGTTAACTTTCAAAAAGTTAAGTCCAACATATTGGGCAGAAGCAATTCATACAGATGTCTACTTAAGAAACAGAGCTCCCACTGCTTCTTTAGACGGAATCACACCTTATGAAGCTTGGTTTGGTTTCAAACCTCGAGTTAAACATCTTAGGGTTTTTGGATCAGTATGTTATGCCTTAGTTCCGAAAGAAAAAAGAACTAAGCTTGACTCAAGAAGTTTGAAATGCACAATGATTGGATATTCTGATGAGAAGAAAGGGTACTGTCTTTTGACCAATGGAAAATTTATTGTGAGCAGGGATGTAATTTTTTATGAAACAGAAAGTAAGAGTGCTGAAGAAATAGAAAATCTTCTTCAAAAGTTAGAAACTAAAGGCAGTCAAAGAAAAGGAAATATGCAAAGTCAACCAAATTCACCAAATTGGTATGAACTTGATTTTCCTTCTTCTAAAGATGATTCATCCAGTGCATCTACTTCAACAACACCATCTAGATCTTCTAGCAGTTCATCCGCATCTCCAAGCAGCAGCAGTTCTTCAGACAGTGATTCTCCACCTCCAGAATCTTCAACTGATCGACGAACATCAATTTACATTAATCCTCTTTACAATGATGGTGAATTTTCAGAATCTCAAACAAGTGAGCATCAACTACCAAAATGGGTAGTTCAACTTTTGAAAGATGTAAGGCCTGATGAGCATAATAAAATAGGAACAAGGAAGTCACACAAAAGTGAAGGAAATTTTGCCTTGATAGCCAATGATTTTATTGAACCTTCCACACAACAAAGCAGTAAAACATAAAGAATGGCAATAGGCTATGATTGAAGAATATCGAGCAGTAATTGATAACAACACTTGGAAACTTGTTGATTGTCCTCAAAATGTTAAACCCATAGGATGCAAATGGGTTTACAGAAGTAAGTACAACCAAAAGGGAGAACTTGAAAAGTATAAAGCAAGACTTGTGGCTAAAGGTTTTGCGCAGCAGGAAGGCATTGATTATGAAGAAACTTTTGCTCCTACAACTAAATGGAACACCATCTGATTAACACTTGCATTGGCCACTCAAAAAGGATGGAAAGTTCATCAAATGGATGTAAAAGTGCTTTTCTCAATGGCGATTTACAAGAAGAAGTATATATGACACAACCACCAGGCTTTGAAATTGAAGGGCAGAAACATAAAGTCTGCAAATTGATCAAGGCTTTATATGGGTTAAAACAAGCTCCCCGAGCTTGGTATGCAAAAAAGGATGAATACCATAGGAAAATTGGTTTTCAATGAAGTGAATCAGATGATACTTTGTATGTGCGACAATAGGGTAAATATCTAGTGATTCTTGTTATGTATGTAGATGATTTG
Source organism: Pinus taeda (assembly GCA_000404065.3). Classification (NCBI taxonomy): domain Eukaryota; kingdom Viridiplantae; phylum Streptophyta; class Pinopsida; order Pinales; family Pinaceae; genus Pinus; species Pinus taeda. The sequence goes on along the minus strand of APFE030672788.1, from coordinate 338,545 downwards.
ATTATTACTGGAAACAATGATGTTCATATTGCATAGGTGAAAACAGAGTTACATGCAGGTTTTAAAATGACAGATTTGGGATTACTTCACTACTATCTTGGAGTTGAAGTCTAACAACGTCCACATCATATTTTCATTTCTCAGAGTAAGTATGCAGCAGAGATTCTTCAGCGATTTGGAATAAAGGATTGCAAGCCCGTTCTCACCCCCATGGAGCAAATCTTGAAACTTTCAAAATTTGAAGGGGGGGGAATGGTGGACAGCATTACTTATAGACAGTTGATTAGCAGCATGATTTATTTGACAAACACTCGCCCTAATCTATCTTATGCAGTCAGTATTCTTTCACGTTTTATGTAGGAACCACGAGACAACCACTGGAATGTAGCAAAAAGAGTTCTTCGATATATCCAAAGAACAAAAGATTTTGGTCTTCTTTACACAAAGACTTAAAAACTTTGTACTTGGTGGATTTCAGATGTCAACTTTGCCAGAAGTATTGATGATCGGGCATCAACATTAGGTTATTTAATGAGCATCGGGTCAGCAGCAGTGTCTTGGAGTTGTAAGAAACAAGCTATAGTGGCCACTTCTTCAGCAAAAGCATAGTACATTTCAACATGGCAAGCAGCATGTGAAATTGTTTGGTTGTGCAGAATTTTGCAGGACTTGGGCATTTCTCAGGCAGAAGCTACGTCATTATTCATTGACAACCAGTCAACCATTAAGCTTGCCAAGAACCCAGTTTTTCATTCAAAGACAAAGCATGTGGACACCAAGTATCATCATATCAGATCTCTCATTGCCAAGGATGTCCTCAAGCCAATTTATTGTCCTTCAGAAGATCCAAATCTCCGACATTTTTCACGAAACCTCTTGCAGAATAAAATTTACTAAGTTCAGGGATGAACTTGGTATCTATTGTAATGTATCTTTGGATCATAGGGGGGAATGTAAGAGATCCCAAAATAAAATATTATTATGTTATAAAGTTAGAATAAAATAATTATTAATTTAAGATATTAAATTAAAATTATTAATCTAGAATATTTAATTATTAAATGGAGACATTTAGAATTAGAATATTGTTGTAAAAAGATATCTCTACAAATGTGTTGTATCTTAGGCTCTAATTTAGGAGAATTGTTAGTAAGTTGTTTGAATAGCTTTTATTGTAAATGGACACTTGTATTTTATAAGTGACCCATAATTAGAGGTAGTTAGGACATTGAGCTTATAAATAGCTCATTGCAAGAGTGTTTTGTTGTTCGAGTGTAAGCTCTTGCAAAATTCCAGATATAATTTATTTTCTCATTAATAAAATTACATGTCTGAGGACGCTTCTGCCATTATATTTAAGTGGGTAAGTTAAAAAATAGAAAGTGAGAATTAAATGCACATTTATTCTCAACCCTAGATCTAAATGAATCTCAGCCATTAGATCTTAGGGTAACCCAAAAGGTCATTTAGAGAATAAAAGGAGAAGAGGAGGAAAAGATCATTCATTCTTTCATGAGCATTTGAGAGAAAGAGAAGAGAGAGCAAGGAGAAAATTTCTGAGCAGTGAGGAAGTGAAGGAGAGAAGCAAAAAGACATTTCAGCAAATCTAGACATCAGCATTTATTGGCACGCATCCCAAGGAAAAACCGTACAGCAGGAGAAAGGCACAGAAATCAAGGAAGAGGGAAAGCAAGTTCTGGGCACATTTTTCGAGGCTAGTCGTACAACATTTAATGTTGTTTTATTGCTATAAAAAAAATTGTTTTGGCTGTTTACTGATTGGCATGATTTTCAAGGTAGAGTTCAAGCACAAAAATCGAGATAAGTTGTAATTTGTGGTTGCTGGAATTTTTACTGTGTATTTCAATTTCTTTGTAAAAACATTTTCAGAAATAAAGAAGAGCTTTCAAACTGGTTTTCCCCAAGAGTTGTAGGGGATTTTTCCAAGGTCACATTGATCAAAAATCACTATGTTATTTTATGTGTGGCTGTCATAATTTTGTTGTGTTTTATTTCTGCAATTTCAGCAGTTGTGAAATCTCTAAATTTGTGTTTTCAAAAGATTATTGTCATTTCCAGATTTTAGAATTTTTATCATGTTTGGATTTAAAACTAAATGCATGGAGTGATAAGGAAAATTGATAACCGGAGTGGGGGTTGATTCTTCATGGTATTGGAGCTTGGTTGGCTGAAAAGTGCAGTTTGGGACAGCAAAGTGAAAATTAAAGCAAGCTGATATTTACACAGAAAACAGAAACCTTTACCACAAATTTGAAAATTTCAGTTTGGTAGGACAGTGAAACATGTCTTTGGGTTTGGGAGTTGAAGACAGGTTGGATGGGCAAAACAACTACAGTGCATGGAAGGAGATAATCCAGAGTATCTTTGAGGAAGCAAAAGTCTGGGGCATTATGGTAAATACCACACAGAACCCAGTAGCAGTACCTGCTGACCCTGTACAGTTGATAGAGTTTAACAAAAAGAATGCTAAGGCAAAAAGATTGATTCTGGAAGAAATCAAAGATCATGTCATTCCTCATGTGAGAGGAAAGACTTATGCACATGAGATGTGGACAGCCTTGACTAGTGTTTACCAGAGCTCAAATGAAAACAAAAAAATGGTCCTAAAGGAGAAACTGAAGGCCATTAAAATGGTTAAGACTGAGAGTGCTACAGCATACCTCACAAAGATCACTTCAGTGAGAGATGAGTTGGCAACCGTAGGTGAGATCATTGCAACCACTGAGTTGGTGAGAATTTCTTTGAATGGTCTTCCCAAAACTTGGGAGAATTTTGTGGATGGCATTGTTGCACGGGAAAACCTTCCCAATTGGGAGAGGTTGTGGGATGATTGCATTCAGAATGAGATCAGAAAGAACCATCTTGAGGCAGCCAAACAGGGGGAGTAGGATGACAATGTGGCACTGTTAGTAAGAGGCAAAAAAAGCAGAGCAAAGAAGCAAGCTTCCAACAATGGAGGCTAAAGCAAAGGTAAAGGCAAGCAGCAGAACAAGGAGAAGGAATATTCCAAAGTCAAATGTTGGAATTGTTAAAAGTTAGGACACTATGCTGCTGTGTGTCCGAAGAAGAAGAACAAAAAAGGGAAAGACAAACCCATGGCAGCTTCTGCAGAGATAGAGAGCTTCTCAGAGAGATTTGATCGGGAGTTTGGGTTCATAGCTTGTGAGGCCACTGGTGCAAGATCACCTACCATACAGGTTCAGAGGGAGTGTGCATTCCCCACTACTAGCAGAGCATCTTCTAGCATTTGGTATGTTGACAGTGCGCTTCCCGCCACATGACAGGAGTCAAAGAGTACTTCTCAGAGCTTTCAAAAGGTGATACTGATATGGAGGTAGTACTTGGTGATGACAGCATTGTTAGAGCAGTCGGTGTGGGGACATTAACATTTGATAAGGGACCCAAACCTCCCTTGAAAGTGTCAGATGTTCTATATGTGCCTGGAATGAAAAAGAACTTGATATCTGTCTCAACCCTTGAGGATAGCGGGTATGATGTGTTGTTCAGGAAAGGGCAAGTGATTATATATCCTAGGAGAACTCTAACTTCTTCAGCTAGAGAGATTGGTGTTCACCATCCCAAGGTGTACAAGTTCTCATTCTAGCCCCTGATGGCATTGAGTAGCAGCACCCGAGACAGGACCAACAGCAAATCTAGCAGTTTAGTGTTGTGTGAGATTTGGCACCGCATGATGGGGCACATGTATCATGAGGCCTTGAGTACATTGCGGGAGATCACCACTAGTGTGCCAGATTTTAGTTCTGATCACCTTGATGTATGCAGAGGATGTGCTATGGGGAAGTTTCCCAGATCCCCTTTTCCCAACAGAGCGACCGAGATCCTTAACTTGATTCATACCGATGTGAGTGGACAGATGTCTCATGTATCATTGAGTGGCTATGAGTACTATGTTTTATTCATTGATGACCACTCCAGGAAGACCTAGATTTATTTCTTGAAGACCAAGAGTTAGGTCTTCAAGCGGTTTCAAGAGTTCAAAGCTCTTGTGGAGACCCAGACAAGTAGGAAGATCAAGGTCCTCAGGTCAAACAATGGACGGGAGTATACCCTTGGTGAGTTTGTTGATTTTTGTGCTGAGGCAGGCATTAGAAGGGAGTTCACAGTTCCTTACAAACCCCAACAGAATGGGGTTGCATAGAGGAAGAACAGATCCATTGCAGGGGCTGCCAAAGCCATGCTTCATGATCAGGGGTTACCTTTATTTTTGTGGGCAGAAGCCTGCAACATTACTGTGTACTTGCAGAACAGGAGTCCACATCGTGCCTTGGGGAATGACTCTGGAGGAGGCTTTTTTTGGGAAGAAGCCTGATGTTGGGCACCTTCATATCTTTGGGTGCCTTACATATTCCTATGTCCCCAAGGAGAATAGGACCAAGCTAGAGCCCACTGTAGACAAGGGCATCTTTGTGGGTTATAGCGAGACCTTGAAAGCTTATCGGATTTATATTCCTATGCAGAGGAAAGTGGTTGTCAGGTGGGATGTGAAGTTCGAGGAGGAGAGAGCTTTCTGTAGGTCACGGGAGTTAGAGTATCCAGAGTCACCAGACCCTCAGGAGCAGTTGAATCAATCACAGGGATCTAGTGGTCAGGGATCAAGAGGTACATCGATTACAGTGTTAGGTCCATCAGTGAGAAATGGCTCTCAGAATTAGGTGCATGGTTCCTCGAGCAGCATGTTGGGCAGTCCGCAGAGTAGTTCACAGGGTAGTCCACTAATGGACAATTCGCACGGTACTTCAGCATCTACAGGCACGGATTCAGGCATGAGGTCAGTTGACAGGCCTTCAGGAGTTCAGGGTTCTGATGATGATGAGGATTCTTTCACTCCGGTGGGAGAAGTATGCTCAGGGAAGAGGAAGCCCAAGTGGCTTCAAGATACCTTGCGCGAGGCCACATTAGTTGTTGGCCAAAGAAACAGGTTAGAGACAGTAAACCACCTGAGTGGTTCTGTAGTTACATGGCACTGGTAACAAGCATTGCGCACTCCGAGCCTTCTAGTTATGAGGAGGCAGCGAGCCAGCAGGTCTGGAGAGAGGCCATGATGGAGGAGTATTCTTTTATTATGAAGAACGATGTTTGGGAGGTAGTGTCGAGGCCTGAAGGTAAATCAGTTGTTACTTCCATATGGCTCTACAAGATAAAGCATGTCGCAGATGGCAGCATCGAGAAGTTCAAGGCTCGATTTGTGGCGAGAGGGTTCTCACAAGTAAAGGGAGTTGACTATGAGGAGACCTTCGCTCCTGTAGCTCAGTATACATCTATTCGCTCCATTATATCGACTATAGCAGAGATGGGTTGGAAGATCCACCAAATGGATGTGAAGACCGCATTTCTCAATGGCTTCACTCAGGAGCAGGTTTATATTGAACAGCTGCAAGGCTTTGAGGTGCATGGGAAGGAGTCCCATGTAAGCAAATTGAAAAAGGCACTCTATGGCCTAAAGCAAGCTCCCAGAGCTTGGTACTCGAGGATTGATACATACTTGCAGCAGTTAGGTTTCACAAAGAGTGAGGCTAATCCAAACCTATACTTCATGTGGTGGGTGAGGAGCCTCTCATTCTAGTGTTGTATGTTGATGACTTAATCATCACTGGTGTGGAGAGACTCATTGAGAGCTGCAAGAGAGATCTTGCTTCAGAGTTTGAGATGAAGGATATCAGCTTGATGCATTATTTTTTGGGATTGGAGGTGTGGCAAGAGGAGGGGCATTTCTTCCTGGGACAAGAGAAGTACATTGTGGATATTCTTAGCAGATTTCAGATGGAGGACTGCAAACCCATGTCTATACCTATGATCACTAACTAGAAGAAGTTTCACGCTTCTGATTCCGAGCTGGTGGATCCTACTCTATACAGACAGTTGATTGGTTGTTTGATGTATTTGGTCAACACTTGACCAGATATATGTTTTGCAGTTAACACTATGAGTCAGTTCATGTGTGAGCCCAGGAGAGTGCACTGGGTGGCTGCAAACACATTCTTCGTTACTTGCAGGGGACTGTGGATTTTGGTTTGGATTATAGACAGGGTGATGGAGTGAGACTGGCCTGGTACACGGATTCATATTGGGTAGGTTGTGCTTCAAATAGGAAGAGTACTTCCGGGTGTTGTTTTGGGTTGGGTTCGGGAGTGTCGTGGATCAGCCAGAAACAACAATTAGTTGCATTGACTTCAGCTGAGGTAGAGTATATGGCTGCTAGTTTGGCTAGTTGTGAGGCCATATGGCTTCTCAAGATGTTGTTTGGTCTATTTGGTCAGACATTGAAACCATCAGTAATTTACTGTGATAATCAGAGTTGCATAAAACTCACAGAGAATCCAATTTTTCATGACAGGTCAAAGCATATTGAGATCAAGTATCACTTCATTAGAGACTATGTCCAAAAGGGAGTTGTCAAGCTTAAGTACATTTCTACGAATGATCAGGTAGCAAACATTTTCACCAAAGCCTTACTACCGGGCAAGCATGTCTACTTCAGAGACAAGATGGGAGTGGTGAGGAACACTTTCCTAGGTAAGAGGGAGTGTTAAAATTTGGGTACCAGAGGACAAGTGGTTCCCTAAGGCTTTGATCTTTGGCCTAGGAAAAAGTGTCCAAATTTATATGTACTTTTCTCCTAAAGTGACTTTATAAGTGGTAAAATCAAATTTAATTTAGAAGTGACTTTATAAGTGGTAAAGTTACATTCTAATTTAAATGTAACTTTATTAAACTCAATGAAAAATTAGAAAGTGAAAAAGTGACTATGGAAATAAAGGGCTAAGTGGGTCTTTATTTAAGTGGGTGAGTTAAAATATAGAAACTGAGAATTAAATGCACATTTATTCTCATCCTTAGATCTAAATGAATTTCAGCCATTAGATCTTAGGGTAACCCAAAAGGTCATTTAGAGAATAAAAGGAGAAGAGAAAAGGAAAAATCGTTCATTCTTTCATGAGCATTTGAGAGAAAGAGAAGAGAAAGCAAGGAGAAATATTCTGAGCAGTGAGGAAGTGAAGGAGAGCAGCAAGAAGACATTTCAGCAAATCTGAGCAGCAGCATTTATTGGCACGCATCCCAAGGAAAAACTATACAGCAGGAGAAAGGCACAGAAATCGAAGAAGAGGGATAGCAAGTTCTAGGCATGTTTTTCTACGCTAGTCGTACAACATTTAATGCTGTTCTATTGCTGTAAAAAATTTTGTTTTGGCTGTTTGCTAATTGGCATGATTTTCAAGGTGGAGTTCAAGCACAAAAATCGAGATAAGTTGTAATTTGTGGTCGCTGGAATTTTTATTGTGTATTTCAGTTTCTCTGTAAAAACATTTTCAAAAATAAAGAAGAGCTCTCAAACTGGTTTTCCCCAAGAGTTGTAGGAGGTTTTTCCACGGTCACATTGATCAAAAAACACTGTTATTTTCTGTGTGGCTGTCATAATTTTGTTGTGTTTTATTTTTGCAATTTCAACAGTTGTGAAATATTTAAATTTGTGTTTTCAGAAAATTATTCTCATTTCCAGATTTTAGAATTTTTATCATGCTTGGATTTAAAATTAAATGCATGGAGTGATAAGGAAAACTGATAACCGGAGTGGGGGTTGAAATTTCTTCAGTGCTTAATTTCCAGTGGCATTGTAATTTCATATGTCTGCGCTTATATAAAGGTTAAGTTTGCCTCAGATATTTCTCTTCCAGTTGCATACAATTAGTTGGAAAAATCTGTGTCATCTATTGGAATGAATTTTCTGAATTTACATTTGAATTGTTAGTAAAAGAGTGTCAAAGGAAATCCGGTGTAAATTTTGTATATAAAATTTTGAGTTTTAACTAAAGAATATGTGTTGGTCTGAGTGTACCTACATAAGCATACATTGATGGGATGTTGTTCAATTAAACCAAATTTAAGAAGAATACCTACAGCAGTCACCCAACAACTGTTTGATAGAAACAGACACTAAAACTGAACCACATTGTTGAAAACTCAGAAGTATTTTTGGATCGGTTCCTAGTGGGAATATTACACCCATAAAACCATGAGTCCTCAATAGAGTTCACATTAGACCCTCTAATCCTGTACAAGATGGGAGTAACCCAAAGTGGAAGTTCAAGGGACTAGCCATGGTTTGACTAAGACAACAAGATACAGATTCAAAAGACATTGGTCTAGGATACCTAATACAGGGCCTCACGTGGTTTTTACATTACTTTGACTTGTGACTTGGGCTTACAATGGTGGTGATAAAAACTGCAAAGTGTTCATATGTACCCCTACTAACATGAGGGGTAACACATCCCTTTATTAATATAATTTTTCCATTCTAGTTTTAATAAAAATACTACTAATTAATATTAATATTACTATCAATGTTATAATTGTTATTATAAATAATCACTATTAATAATTAGTTATTAATGTTATTTGATTAGTTTTGGTTTTCCATGCTCTTTGTATATCTTGTGCATTTCTAATGGTTTATATTAGTTCTAGATCCCTCCCCACACCCAATTTTTTAGTTTCCTTGTGATTTGGTTTTAATATTAATAGTAATAGTTATTATTATTAACAATTAATACTAATAATTAATAATATTAAGTGTTATTGAATTATTGATTGCACACCATAAGTGGGGACAAGAGGAGAGCGGAAGAGCGGAAAACCAGGGTTGAGGGTTTCTGCGCGGGATTTTCTCCATGGACGGGTGCAGAGGAGGGAGCTCCACTCCCTCCTACAGTGAGGTAGTGGTTAACAAGAGCAAGACACCTCCACATTCAGGCAGAGGTAACACGATGGAAGGAGGAAAAAATTGGGAAGAGGAAACAGAAAGTAACAAGGAGAAGGAGAAGGATGGCACAAAGGACAAAGAGGAAAATGACAAAAAACAAGGAACAATAGACAAGAAACAAAAGGGACCGTGCAAGCCCAAAGCTGAAGTCACTCCCAAAGTAATCTTAAATAACCCTGAGCTATAGGCCCACAAGGAGCACATGCAGACTTATGCCATCATATGCAAATTCATGGGACTATGGCCCACCGAAAAGGCTTTACAAACATGGATCAGATACCACTGGAAGCCTAAAGGAAGCATTGATCTTCGTCTAGGATCCAAGGGTTTTTTCACTGTGGTGTTTGCAAACATTGAGGACAAAGACAGAGTGTTTGAAGGTGGGCCCTACTTCTATGCAGCAGGAGGGCTCTACATGCAGCCATGGATGATGAACTTCGTGCCGGAGCGGGAAACCTTTACCTCAGTCCTGGTTTGGGTAAGACTCTATTTGCTACCTATGGATTATTGGCAAATAGAATCACTAACAACCATAGGAAATAAATTAGGGAGGTATGTCAAAACTTCTGAAGCCACAAGAAGGGGAAAATATACCTCCTTCGCTAGGATTTGTGTAGAGATGGACCTATCTGGAGCACTTCCGGACGAGGTCATATTGGAGATTTATGATGAGGAATGGGTGCAGACGGTTGACTACAAGCATATTCCATTTAGATGTCGAAAATGTCATGAACACGGGCACCTTCTTAGACACTGTCCTCTCAGTAAGGCAGAGAACAAAAGCAAACCTAACACAATGAAAGAAACAGATGGCTTTCACAAAGTAGCTCACAAAGGTAAAAACGGCAAAAAAGGGCCAAAACATCACCAAAGTGGAGACCAAAAAGTGAGGCCAAATCAGTGCCATGTTCTTGAAGAGGAGGAAGATGCAGCAGTTGAAAATCAAGTTATGAAGGATGGGGTTGATAAGCAGGAAAAGGAAGAAGAACGAGATCAGGAACAGGTAAAGGAAAAACAGAAAGGGATGATGATGAGTGAATCAGAGATGGATATGGATCAAGAAATGACCCAGAGCAAGATGGACATGGAAGACAATGAGTTACAAGAGATTCTCGACAGAGAAAACCTAGATCTAGATGGATTCTTGAGTAAGGGAACAACAGGTGGAGTAGAATCTCTACCACAAGAGGAATGCAATCGAATAAAGCAGTTATTCTTATGGAAAATTCAGACAAAGGGCTTGGGAGAAGATAACAACATTGAAAGACAGGGCAAGCAGGGAATGAAAGCGGTAAAATCAACTCCAGGATTGGCTCCAAGAAACCCGGGGAAAAAAAGATGCAGAAAAAATCAGAACGAGCTATTAATGGAATGTGGAAAGCTCGTGATAGACTCAGGGAAAATGAAAGACCTAACCAGTTACTCATTTACCAATCAGTAATTATGAAGTTTACAACTTGGAACATCAGAGGTCTAGGAAGCAAAAGAAAACAGAGAATGTTGATTAATAGAATGAAACAGGTAGCTCCAGATATAATTTTTGTCCAAGAAATGAAATGCTCTGTTCAAAATATAAGACAAATCCATAGTAAGTGGCTCAGCAGATATGAGTTTATAGAAGTCAAAGCAGAAAATACAGCAGGGGGTATCCTCATCCTTTGGAATCCCCAAAAAATAGGTATTATTGATGTGGAGGCATCAAGGAATTATTTATCAGTTGTTATACAGCCAGTAGGAGACAGGGACACTTATCTTGTAACAAATGTTTATGGCCCTCAAAGGTTAGATGACAAAATCAAGTTTATTGAGTCCTTAGTGGACCTTCAAAACAGATTTGCAAGGCTACCGTGGGTTATAGGAGGAGATTTCAACATGATTAGATCTCTCTCGGAGAAAAAAGGGGGCACAAGAGCACTAAACAAAGATTCCTCAGCTTTCCAATGTTTTTTTTGAAAACATGAAGCTAGTGGACATTGAGACAAATAACGGTCTTTGCACTTGGAACAATAAAAGAGGAGGGGATTCCCAGGTAGCTTCCAAGCTAGACAGATTCATGATCTCTGAAGAGCTCATGCTTCTAGACAAGGAAATAATAGCAGATATTCTTCCTTTTGGAGGCTCAGATCACTGGCCGATTCAAATGGAGATCAAGGGCATTGGCACTCCAAGAAACAAACCGTTTAGGTTTGAAAATATTTGGCTTTCACACCCGGATTTCATCTGCAACATTGGCAAATGGTGGGCTGAAGACCTGCAGATTCAGGGATCATCTATGTTCCTGCTACATAAGAGATTAAAACACATCAAGCAGAAGCTAAAGGAATGGAACCAGAAGGAATTTGGCAATATTTTCAGAAGTAAAAAAATTGTGGAAAACAAAATCCTAGAGCTCAACCAAGCTCTGATCAAGAATGGCTTTGATAAAGACAAAAATGATCAAGCAGAGAAATATCACCAAGAATGCGAAATGTTGTGTAAACAAGAAGAAATTTTTTGGAAACAAAAATCTAGGGTTCTATGGCTAAAAGGAGAACGAAATAATAAATTTTTCCACAGATCTACCATTGCGAACAGAACTCACAACAGAATCTCTTCGATCAAGGACGAGAACGGCCAAATTCTTCAATCCCATGAGGAGATAGATGCAGTGTTAGTAAAGCATTTTCGGGACATTGCCAAGGAAAACTTTTCAGGAAGAGAACCTTTCATTAAGAACTTAATTAAACATATACCTAAACTGGTATCCAAAGAGGATAACTGTAATCTCAACAAACCTGTAACTGAAAAGGAGATTAGTGAGGTCCTCAAGGAAATGCAAAATGGCAAGGCACCAAGTCCGGACGGATTTAATGTGGATTTCTTCAAAGCCTGCTGGAATATTGTTAAAAGGGATATTGTCGAGATTGTCGAAGACTCCAGGTGGAACAAGACCATTTTGAAAGCTCTCAATACCTCCTTTATTGCCCTTATTCCAAAATAGGATAATGCTCAAACACCAGAGAGATACAGGCCCATCGCCTTATGCAATGTTGTCTACAAGATAATTTCCAAGGTTGTGGCTAACAGAGTCAAACCCCTGCTGCCCACGCTCATCTCTGGGGAACAAACAGGGTACGTAGAAGGAAGACAAATTCTGGACAACATAATTCAAGTTCATGAGGTGGTTCACTCGTTAACTTGCAACAAGAGAGTGGGCATGATCATGCAACTGGACATAGCCAAAGCATATGACAGAGTAAATTGGATTTACATCAAAAAAGTGCTCACAGCGTTTGGTTTCGATCATAATTGGGTCAGATGGGTCATGGCCCTTGTGACTTCTTCCATCTTTTCAATTTTAGTGAATGGCTCTCCTTCTGAACTTTTTCTCCTTTACAGGGGTCTTAGACAGGGAGATTCGCTTCCTCCTTTTCTCTTCATCCTCATGATGGAAGGGCTGGGGCAGTCCATCAAGCATGCAAGAGTAATGGGAAAAATTCAAGGACTCCAACTTTCGGAGAATGGGCAAGTTCTGACCCATCAACAGTTTCTAGATGATACCATGTTACAGAGAATTCCCACAGTTAAAGAAGCACTTGCTTACAAACAAATTTTAAATGACTTCGCGAAGGCTACAGGTATGGAAGTAAACCTTTCCAAATCAAAAGTATTTTTCTTTAACACTCATATTGCCATCCGAGAAATGTCTCCAGAATTTTAGGCTTTCAAAGAGAATCCCTTCCCTCTAAGTATTTGGGAGTTCCTCTTACAGCTAAACCCCGACACAAGAGTATATGGGATCCTCTAGCAACTAAAATGCAAGACAAGGTCAGGAAATGGACAAACTGATCTTTAAATTTAACTGGTAGATTGGTTCTTACTAAAGCAGTTCTCCAAGCGATCCCAATATTTATGCTATCAGCCCTTCCAGCTCCAATAGGAGTCTTACAGCAATTTCGGAATATTCAATGAGATTTTCTTTGGGGCAAAATGGAAACAAGGAAAAAATGGGCTTTAGTCTCATGGGAAAAGATCTGCAAACCCAAGAACCAAGGAGGCTTGGGTTTGGACAATCCTGAGATTCTCAACAAGGCTCTTGGAGCCAAACTTTGGTGGAGGTGGGTTAAGGATCCTAAAGCTCAATGGGCAAGCATCTGGAAGGAAAAATATGCCAATGCCTGGTCGACTTCTGAAATCATACGTATGACAGGAACAGTGAAAGGCTCCCCCATATGGAACAAGGCCTGGGAGAATAGAGAAGTGGTTCAAATAAATAGTGTTTGGGGAATCAGAGAGGGAGATCTGGCACTTTTCTAGGAGGACAAATGGCAACAAGAACCTAATCTACTAAAGGAAGAATTTTTAGTCCTCAAGCATGAGACTGACAATCAAGGTTTAGTAAAGGTGAAAGACTTTTGGGAGAATCCCATAATGTTGGAAAATGGAGGGCAGAGAGGATAGGACCCTCAACAGTAAAGCAGAGTCCCTTAAGAGAATGTTGGATCAGAGAATAATTTTAGTAACGCAAGGGCAGGACCAACTGAGATGGGGTAACAAGAAAGAGGGCAAATTTAATATTAAGGAAGCTAAAGGTTTTCTCCTTGATCAGGAACCCCAAGCTCCAAATAAAACTTGGCAGAAGCTTTAGAGACACAAAGGTTGGATGAAAATAAAACTCTTCATGTGCTTAGTTCACCACAGGAAAATTTTAACCTGGGACAACCTTAAAAAAAGGGGCATGCTGGGACCCTCCAGATGTCATCTCTGTGAGACCCATGAGGAGACTATCGAACATCTTCTCAACAATTGTATCTTCACCGACAGGATATGGGATTTTTTTACCAACATCTTCAAACAGTCTGATAGAGACAAAGAAAGTATTGCTAACACTCTTAACAATTGGAGGAATAATTTTTCTGATAATGAAGTTCTCAATTCAGCCTGGGATCTCTTGCCGAGGTTCATTAATTGGAATGTGTGGAAAGAAAGGAACAAAAGAATATTCAAAGAGGTAAAGACTGCCTCACTTAGCCTGGCGAAGCTGATCGTAAAACAACTTAAGGAGACAGTTGGCACCACGGTTAGGAATCTCCCCAAAAATCCTCCCTCAGTAGAAGAGTTAAGAATCCTCCAACTGTTAGACATGCAGGGGCTTATTCCTCAAGGTCTAGACAGGAAAGCAAGCATGAGAGATAAGGTGGAGGAATTCTGGCATTCTCCCCCTGAAGGTTTTTTAAAGTACAACATTGATGGAGCTTCCAAAGGCAACCCGGGGGTGGCTGGATTTGGGGGAGTTCTAAGGAATGATACAGGTAGCATAATCTCCCTCTTCCATGGACACTTACGAAAAGCCACTAACAACATGACAGAACTAATGGCCTTGGAACAATGCTTAGAATTTTTGATACAGAACAATTGTCAAAATGTCATAATAGAAGCAGATTCAGAGTTAATCATAAATGCAGCCAAGAGAATCAGTAAATGGAACAGGGCCGGAAAAGGTCACAAAACGCTGGAGGTTAACTCAGGTTCTACATAGGATTCAAGTACATCTACAGGAACTTCGTACTCTCAGATTTATTCATGTGAGGAGAAAGGCCAACAAATTAGCGGACATTCTAGCCAATCAAGGTGTCAGCTGCAAGGACAGCACAATTTTAAGAAGGTGGAGCACAATGGAGCAAAGCAATCTGAAGAAAACTCTGTCATAACCAGGCGAAGGAGGACAAAGAAGAGTATAGAAGCAAAAAGATAGAATCCAACTAGTTATGGACAGCAGTCAGAGGGCTTCACAAGGTTGGACTGAAAGGTACACGATGGGAGGTAAGCCAAAGTTGGCGGCAATGTTGACCACGATCAGGAATATTCTCCGCGACTGGCGACAGAGTTTCCCTGACCGACAGAGTTTCATTGGCTGATGTCAATACTGCCTATGGAGCGGTTTCGAAGCAATCGCACCGCTTTTATGTCAAAAATGGTTTTAATTTTTTGGCAGTGATGCCATAGAGAGCAGGACACGTGGTGGAGGGCCCGATCCCAAAACCACTCTCCCTGCTCCCTAAAGGTCGACGACTTCGGGCGCGCGATTTTCGGCTCAGCCGTCCGATGGAGCGAGGAAAATCAATGCTCGAGATCGAACGAGCAGTTTGGTGGGGCCCCATCGCACGCTAATGTCCGGCATTCTTGGTGGGTGCGATATGTCCCTTGACCGTCAGATCCAATTTTATAAATCAATGGTGGCGATAGGTCAAGCAGGTTGGAGGCGATGCCAGTTAAGTGGCGTGCTTCTTTCCTTTGCGACATTGTTTGGAGCCGTTGGATAGGGCCCGACGGTTCATCACTGCAGATTCTGGTGAAAGATTTGTTTTTCGGCGGTTTTAGCGTGGGCCCCTCTTTGTTGTATGGTTTCTTTGGGGCACAGTTCTCTCCATGTCTTGGAAGGCCGGGGGGGCCCCTTTTTCTTTTGCTCTAGTCCGTCCACTACTTAGGTTCATTTTTGGCTTTTTCCTGTTTAAGCTTTGATGTGTTGAAAGGTTAAGTTTTTTGTGCCGAGTCTTCTGCCTTGGCCCGTTCTCGGTTCCTTTGGGGGCCTGATCTCCTTCGCCACTTTTCAGAGAGGCTTTTTGTAAATTTTGTATATTATTAATGGTAAAGAAGGTCCTACTCTTGCTTCAGCAAAAAAAATAATATTAAGTGTTATTATTATTAATGATTATCAATATCTATTATTAACATCATTGTTTTATTAATAACTAATGATATTATGATTCTATAACCCCAAATTTTTAGTATTATTAAGTGATATTTCACACTATCATTTCTCCTCAATATATTTTTTAACATTTAAATTTTTTAAGTATTTTTGTTTCATTTGTTTTTCATTTAGTATTAGTTTTGTCATAGTGTAAGGTTTTATTATTCTTTTATATTATTCATGACTATTTTTTTCTCAAGTTTTTCTATCTTGTTCCTTAATAGTGTTAAATTTAATGTTAAAATTTAATATAAACATGAATAGTCATTAACATGAATTATTAATATAAATAATCAATGCACCAAGAGGCGCTCTACAGCCCAGTATGGGGTATATCTCAAGCGTAAATGTTTAACATTTAACACATTTAACATTTAATCTAATGTTGGCCCAAATTAAATAATCTAATGTCAACCCTAATTATAAATTCATCTAATTATTATGTTTAATTAAAAAATAGGAACAATTTTTTAGATAAAAGAAAATATAATATACATATCACATTAAAATATATAACATATAAATAGTACTTATAAATTAGCATCCATTTTACCATATAAATTAAAATAATGATTCCATAACCATAGTTAAATTTAATTAATAAGCAGAAAAAGAAATAAAAATATAATAATAATATTTAATATTTACAATATAACAAGATTTTTAATGATAAATATTTACCATGGAAATTATTAACTTCTAGATAGGTTTTTTTTTACAATACCATGGGCCAATACCCAAAAGAGAAAGATAGAGGAAGGGGGAGAGGAAGAGAGGGAGAGGAGGGAAGAAAATCATAATACCATGGTTTTATCAATGCCATGGACCATCTAGGCTTTCGATTATTATGTTATGGATCTAGGCTTTTAATTATTCTATTACAATACCATGGGCCAATACTATGGTTTATCAATTACCACATGCCCAAAAACCATATAACTTATTTCAAAATCAAAATATTTTACAAAAAAATTATTTTAATTTAATTTTATAACATTTTTTAATTAAATCTAAAAGAAAAAATGTTATAATTACATTTGAGTATATCTAAACCCTCCATCCTCACAACTGTGAAAATTCCAATATGGAATCCTATTGCAACAACTAGTATTATTTCTCCTAATTGTTAATTAATTTAACAATTTATCTGCTACGGCAATTATTGAAATAAACACATTGCAACCTTCACAAATAAAACTACGGAAAAATAATTCTGGAAACTGAGAAATGCTAGCACGCACACAAAATATGAGACAATTATTTTTGGACAAATGTCCCCGGAAAACCCAACTTGGGAAAACCGGTGCAGCAGTGAGGGTTTTTATTATTATGCAACAGGGAAAATATCAGTACAATCTGGATGCCTGACATTGGCAATCCACAACAAGAAAATCTGGGTAAAATTATTGAGGGGAATTTACCCTTCCTCCACAAGCAACCCGGACACAACCTGCCTTAAGAAAACTTGGCCCTCTGACCCTCGGCATCAGCGTCTACACAGTCTGTTGGGCGTCAAGCCTCCAACCAATCTCTGATGAAGTCATTCTGCCTTCAGCTGCTGAGGAAATCGTCTCTCTGGCCTTCTGGAACCTTTGTCTGGCCTCTAGAACTGAGAAACATTTTCTCTCCAGCAAATCGAACTGCCCTCTTTGAAGCTACTACGCAGTGCTCTATGTTGCCTCACTAGGATAACTCGTCCCTCTTGCTACTGCCTCTCCAAATCTGGAAAACATTTTCCAAATCACTATCCTTGCCCCTCACTCATTACTTCGATCTCTGGCTCTCTCCGACAACTGGCTATTGCTACTCTGGAAATCAAACTACCAAGAAATTGAACTGCCCAAGTGTATGTTCTCCATCACCACATCGACCTCCTCTTATAATCCATTTTTGGAGCACCAACGACCAAGATTAAAACTTAGTCAATGGCTAGGATCATCTCTAGATCGATATGTGTGAGTTTCTAGACTATTCTCGCCTTATCTCAAATAATACTGATTAATTAACCATATTCCATAAGTTTAGAACTAGGAAATATTTAAAAAACGATTAATAATCTAATTGAGACATTTCCAGACAGAATTTCCAAAAAAGATTTCTCGATTTCAGAGATCTCATGTATTCTAGCCTCTCCACCAAATTTCGTGGCTAGAACACATCTGATGCTACAAATTCTAACACTCCCTCTTAGCGAGGAATGTGTTGTACTGCTGCACTCCCTACCACAACACATTGTCTTTGCATCATCTCCTTTCACGCTACTGATGTCTAACCAAACTGCCCACCAACCATTGTGCAACTCTAATATATGCTCCATTTGTGTTACTGCTAACGCTGCCATACTGCTACCAACACTGCATTTACACTGCAACTCCCTCTCATCTTTTGTTGTTGCAACTGTAACATCTGCAACTAAAAAGTATCCAAAATATTGAATCAATTGTGTTCAGTATGATGTAGTTGTCTCCCGAGTCTCTTACTGCTACTAGTATCTGCACTATCACTGAAGAATTTGTGTTGTTGCTAACTCTTCACTAAGTCACATGCTCTGCTATCAACACTGCACTACACTCCTTAGTATCTGACTGCAACTGTCACTCTGGTACTGATTACATCAACTGTCACTGATCCATCCTGCTACTGAATATTGTGGGCCCCTGTAGCAAGGTATTGATCCATGAGGTGGACTCCTCAAGGATCCTGCCCAATCTTTGTAGCTCTCTAGGGGCTACAGCACCAAATTTCCCCACCTCACTCCTGGAGGTATATCTGCAAACATCGTGAAGTCTTCCTCCAGCGTAGAGGACAACCTGTTAATCTCTACTGAGGCTGCTTGCTGGTCCTGCTTCAACTCCTTGTCCTTCTTCCTAAGAGGACACTGGGTACTGTAATGACCAAGCTCACCACATCTAAACCATTTGACCTTTGACAGGTCCTTCTTCTTTCTTTGCTCCCCCTGTCCCTGACTGGGATCCTTTGATGCGAGGACCACATTCTCCTCCTCCTTCACCACCTTCGGTCCGTTGTTGTTGCTACCACTAATGGAGCTCTTTAACAGAGCTCGTCTCAACTCCCCCTGCTGCAAATCGGCCCACATCCTGTCCCACTCTAGTAGCCTATCTCTGTCCAATATGCTTTGGACAAAGACCTATCACTCCTCTGAGACATTGTTGAGTGCCAATCGCACTAGCTCTGTGGGTTGAGGCGCTACCCCAATAGTCAATAACTCGTCTCGGACCTCCTAAATCCTAGCAAGGAAGGGATATATGCCTTCCCCCTTCTGCATCCGGATGCATCTCAACTTCTCCTCAAGAAACATCTTTCGTTGCTCAGAAGTTCCCTGGTATAACGTGGAGAGAGCATCCCACATCTGTTTGGCAATATCTTTGCCAACTATATCTGAGACAATATGATCTCGGACTCCATCCAAGATCAACCGCTTCGCCTGTACCATCTCTTTCTTGTATTCTTTCTGTTGATCTGCATCCTGAAGAATTGCCATTGCATTATCAATGTAGACTTTCAGGCCATATTCATCTATAGGGAAGGACATCCTAGCCTTCCAGATGACATAGTTGGAAGCTCCATCCAACCTATCCTGATCACAAAGCCCTGCAATGCCCATCTCAACGAACTGTAGAAAACTCCCTCCTTCCTTCTGCTTGGTTGTTGATCTACTACTCACACTCCCTTCTGGAGTGAGAAGTTCTACTCACAACTACTGCCAATCTGCAAGGAAAATTGAACTTTTGAGACTAGAAGTTCCCCAAGGAAAATTTTCCCTCAACTATGTGTGCTTCTCTCTCTTCCACCCGACATTGACTCTGCTTTAGCGAACTGCTGCAAAACCCTCTACGTCCAGCTAGAGATCTACCCAACGAAAAACTGAGCTACTCCCTCTGCCTCTAGAATTACTCGATCTAGAAAATCAAATTTTTCTATCTTCAAAAATCGAGTTTCCTCAAGTAACTCGGCCTCTTGGAAAAAGACTGCACTGCCCCTGGGAATTTTGGCTGCTTGTTCTTATTGAACAATGAAATTCCTTCTTTCGCTTCTAGGTCGTCCGGGTAATCAACTGCGTTCTGATACCATGTGAAAATTCCAATATGGAATCCTATTGCAACAACTAGTATTATTTCTCCTAATTGTTAATTAATTCAACAATTTATCTGCTACGACAAATATCGAAATAAACACTGCAACCTTCACAAATAAAACTGCGGAAAAATAATGCACTGGAAACTAAGAAATGCTAGCACACACAAAATATGAGACAATTATTTTTGGACAAATGTCCCCGAAAAAACCCAACATGGGAAAACCGGTGCAGCAATGAGGGTTTTTATTATTATCAGCAGTGAAAATCTGAGTACAATTTGGATGCCTGAAATTGGCAATCCACAGCAAGAAAATCTAGGCAAAATTATTGAAGGCAATTTACCCTTCCTCCACAAGCAATCCCAACATAACCTTCCTTCAAAAAACTCGGCCCTCTGACCCTCTTCCTTCAGCTGCTGAGGAAATCGTCTCTCCGGCGTTTTGGAACCTTTGCCTGGCCTCTGGAACTGAGAACGATTTTCTCTCCAGCCAATCGAACTACCCTCTCTAAAGCTATTGTGCACTACTCTGTGTTGCCTTACTGGGATAACTCGGCCCTCTTGCTGTTGCCTCTCCGGATTTGGAAAACTTCCTCCGGATCACTGTCCCTGCTCCTCACTCACTACTTCAATCTCTGGCTCTCTCCGGCAACTGACTGCTGCTACTCTGGAAATCGATCTACCAAGAAATCGAATTGCCCAAGTGTCTATTCTCCATCACCACATCAACCTCCTCTTATAATCCACTGTTGGAGCGCCAACAGCCAAGATTAAAACATAATCGATGGCTAAGATCATCTCTGGATCAATCTGTGTGAGTTTCTAGACTATTCTCGCCTTATCTCAATTAATATTGATTAATTAACCATATTCCTTAAAAGTCTAGACTTAGGAAATATTTAAAAAAACAGTTAATAATCTAATTAAGACACTTTTAGGCGGAATTTCTATAAACGATTTCTGGGTTTTGGATATCTCATGTATTCTAGCCTCTCCACCAAATTTCATGACTAGAACACATCCGATGCTACAAAAACTAACAACAACCACTAAAAATATTCCCATAGAGATTAAATCGAGGTTTTAATAAATTAAAAATGAGAATACTTTTATATATACATATGTGAAATCTATATAATATAAATAATATTATAAAGAACCAGGATAGATGCATCTTAACCAAGGCTCCAAGCGAAGAGAGAAAGAAAAGTGACCAACAATAATAGAGGAAAGATAATGCAGGATCCTTTTAAGCTTTATATTATTGTATTTTCTTTGACATGATTGATCCAAAATATTGGTTTAATATTATACAACCAATTGTGTTTTTTTTTAATTTAGACACTTTCTTAAATACAATACAACTCAATCATATTTAAGAGAGAGAGTGAGATGGAGGGAGAATAGAGTGAGGGAGAGATACATAGAGGTGGGAGAGACAAGGAGAGAGGAATGACGAGAGAGAAGAGGGAGGAGAGAGGGAGGGGGAGAGAGATGGATTTGGAGGGGGAAAGAAAGGGAGAGAAGAACAAAGACATTGAGAGATAGAGATGGGGAGAGAGAAAGAGAGTGACAAGAGAGAGAAGAAGATGGAATGAGGGAGAGAGGAAATGAGGGAAGAGGGAGAAAAGGAGAGAATAAAGATAGGGAAAGAAGGGGAAGAGAGAGACAGGGAGACATAGATATGGACGGGGGGAGAGAGGGAGAGCGAGGAGGAGAGAGGGAGGGAGATAGTGACAGAGTTGAAGGGTGGAGAGAGAGAGAGAGAGAGTGATCAGGGGAGAGACAAAGGGAGGTGGGAGAGAAAGGGAGAGAGAGGAAGGAAAAGAGAGAGAACTTGAGATAGAGGAGGGAGAGAGGGGGTAAGAGAGATGGAGTTGGAAGAGGAAGAAATACATAGAGAGAGAAAGGTGGAGAGAGAGAGAGTCACAAGGGAGAGATGGAAAGATGGTGAGGGAGAGAGGAGAGCAAGTGGGAAGAGAGAGAGAGGGAGACAAGCAGAAGAGAGAGAGAGAGAAGGGGAAGAGAGAGGGAGAGGTAGAGGGAGGGACAGAGAGATAGATATATATGCATAGAAAGAGTGTGTATGTTTTGGGGGTGAGAAGGAGAGACAAGGGGAGATAGAGATATAGATGGAGGGGGAAGAGAGGCAAATAGAGGGAGGAAGGAAAAGAAATAGATATGGAGAGAGAGAGAAGGGGAGGAGAGAGAGAGAGGGAGGGAGAGGAATAGGGAGGGAGGGAGAGAGAGATAGATAGATAGATATGGAGAGAGAGTGTATATGTTTGGGGGCTAAGATAGAGAGACAATGGGAGATAGAGATATAAATGGAGGGGGCAGAGAGGGGGGAAAGAGATAGAGAAGGAGAGGAAGAGGGAGAGATATATAGATAGATATGGAGAGAGAGTGTGTATGTTTGCAAGCTGATATAGAAAGATAAAGAAGGAGAGACAGAGGAAGATAGAGATATAGATGGAGGGGGCGAGAGGGAAGAAGAGATATGTAAAGAGAGGGAGGGAGGAAGAGAGATCGATATGGAGAGAGAGAGAGAGAGTGTGTGTGTGACATGTGTTTAGGGGGTTGAGATAGAGAGACAAATAAGGAGAGATGGAGGGAGGTATAGATATAGATGGCAAAGGGAGAGAGGGAAGAAGAAAAAGATAGATAAAGGGAGGGAGAGGCAGAGAGAGAGAGAGAGACAGGGGAGAGAGAGAAGGAGAGAGCGAGGGAGACAAACACAGAATGGAAGGTGGAGAGAGAGGGAAGAAGAAAGAGATACATAGAGACAAACACAGACATAGAAGATAGATCTAGAAAGTCATGAATATTTTGGTTTTTCACTAAAATAAATGTATTGATTTCATTGTAGTTGTTCATTTCTAATTCTATTTGGTCGCTTGCACTAGATGCATTGATTTCAGTGTACATGTCAATTTCTAATCCTATTTAATACCTTACACTAGATGCATTGATTTCAATGTATATGTTGAATTCTGTTCCTATTTGATTGTTTGCACTAGATGCATTGGTTTCAGTGTAGATATTGATTTCTAATACTATTTGATCGCTTGCACTAGATGCATTGATTTCAGTGTAGATGTTGATTTCCAATCCTATTTAATACCTTACACTAGATGCATTGATTTCAGTGTAGATGTTGATTTCTATGCCTATTTGATTGCTTGCACTGGATGCATTGGTTTCAGTGTAGATGTCGATTTCTATCCTATTTAATACCTTACACTAGATGCATTGATTTCCGTGTAGATGTTGAATTCTAATACTATTTCATTGTTTGCACTAGATGCATCGATTTCAGTGTAGATGTTGATTTCTGATTTGATGCAACTAGATGTATGATGTACATTGATTTTAGTGTAAGCATCTCTGCCCCCTCTAGCTATATCTCTATCTCCTATTGTCTCTCCTCCTTAATTTCTCTATTTCACCCCCCAAACATACACACTCTCTCTCCATATCTATCTTTCTATTTGTCTATCTATTATTACATTGTCACTTTGTACTCAAAATTTTTATTTCATCATTCAAGTTATTAACAGTCTATCTCATCTCAACAAATTGAGGTGATTAAGCAAATTTAAAATTAAATTGACCAAATTAATCTTAGACATATTTAGCATATTTAAAATGATCAAAATAATTAGATGCTTAACAAATTTTGTATTACCGCGCATGACTGAATCCAGCCTAGATCCATCTTAACCCCAAATCTATCTAGTGCCGAGAGGGGTCAAATCTCTCATGTTGCAAAACTTTCCTCAAGTTTTGCACTCAAAAGAGAGGTTTGCACCTCGAGAGATTTGATTCCTCTCAGCGCTTGATAGATCTGGGGTTAAGATGGATCTAAGCTGGTTAATATAAACATTAAAAATCGTTAACACGAACTTTATAGTTGGGCACTTTATTTATTAATATTATGTTTTGTGTCTACAAATAATCATTAATATAAACATTAAAATTCATTAACACGAATTTTATACTTGTGCATTTTATTTATTAATATTATGTTTTCTTTCTATTTTTATTTTAGATCTCTTTTTTTTTTTACATTAATTGCCTTTTTGCATGATTTTTTGTTTTATTGGGTACTTTGTTTTCAAGTCTTAGTATATTTTTGACCAACGTCTTGAGTCTCTTTGGCTTGTCTCTACTCTTCAGTATTGATTAGTGTGGAAAAAATCTGCAAAAAAACGCGATTTAATCCTAAAAACGCGATCTTTTGAACTAAACAATTTAATCGCCCGACTTTTTGGCGACTTTTTCACAAAGGAAAAAATCGCGATTTTTTCGTTATACTCCCGATTTAATCGAGAGTCGACCCAAAAATTCGGCCTCCCTTCCCAGGGCGCAAAGGTGAAAAAACTGTAAATTGAAGCTTCCATCCATACATTTTCAAGTTATTGCATTGTATTGTTTGTCATACTTCTTGCGAGCATAGCAGTCTCATTTGTAATCTGTTAGCTTTGAGGTTAAGATATGTTTTTGTTTTCCAAGGAAAAACAAATCTTTATACCTCATATTTCTAGTTAGAAAACAAAGTATACATTGGCTAAGCCTCCAAGCTTTCAATGATCCAGACCCTAACAGCCACTGCCCCTTCAAAAGATTACAAAAGTACCAAAAGTATAGGCATACAACAGTCTTCTGTAGAAAGAACCCCACACCATCAAAAACATTGTTACAATTGTTGAATGCTTCCAGAAGAAACAACAAAGAGGAGGTCATGAAGATCAAACAGCAACAACTTGTCCAAAAAAAACAAAACCAGTGCCTCAAAAAAGAATCCATTTTTCAGACAGGAACAAAGTACCTGTGAAACCTTCTGACAGCAAAGACCCTTCGTGCAATGAGAGCACGTTTTGAAAGGGAATCTTCTTTAGTGGTGAACTCCCTGTAAATGTGGGGAAAGGTTATGTACCAGAAGTGGATTTTACCTCCGAGAGTTTCTGAATAATAGATGCCAAGGCTAGGTTAGTAATCTGACATCTACTGTTTTCTCAAAAAATAAGCAGCTTGGAGTCACCAAGCGTTAATTTTCACATCTATTGTGATACTTACTGTTAATTTTCATTGGACCTACCACCTGACACCTTACTACCAAGCAGATTACAATCTACTAAATAAATGCATGACTTGTTTCTTAATACAATTAGCGGAAACGAAAATTATAAGGGGAAGAGGATCTCAGTGACTGATTACTTGATGACTTTCAAATGACTCATGATATACATTTATTATATTTTTTGTTCATATTTTGACTCATGAGAGTTGAGACTCAGACAGGTCTCAAAATTCAAGAATTGATTCACTATTTTGATATGTGATGTAGCACTAGACTTCATATACATATTATATATTAGCGTTCTTTACATGTATATGTGGAAATGCATTTATTTGATGTTGTGGATACTCTAGATGTTAAAAAAAATAAAAATAAAAATGAATAATTTTGTGTTTTTTTAATTTTGCCGACTTTTTCAAAAAACTCCAAACTTTGACGAGTTTTTCAACTTTTGGACCCTTGCCGAATTAATCCCGACTTCGACTTTTTCCACATTGGTATTAATATAGCTATGTTGTCCTCTCCTCTAATTGACTTGTGGTCATGATGATAGATCTCGATCTGGACTCGAAATGTTGATGTAACAATGAACACTCTGGCTTTTCCGGGAAACAGTGTTGCAAATCACCGCACTGTTCACTACTTCGAGATTAAGATGCAACTATGTGTTTTTTAATGAGATCAGTTCACTTCAAGCTTTTTGTCATGTTTAGCAGGAAAAGGCATGCATGCAATGGTTAGCTAAAGGTTACCATCTGATCAATTATGATAACGAATTAGACACTTCAGCATATTCTGATTTTATTTATGCCCTAATAGCATTGAGGAAGAAGATATGATCCATTTTTGTATATACCCTTCTGTCTTTAAATTCAGTTTTGTAAATAATTTTCTGTTAACATAAGATATATTTTCCAAAAAAATGTTTCAGCAAAAGAAAGCTTACACAATTGACAAGCCTCGCTCCTTTTGACACTATCCCTCTTTTTGTTCGAATATTCTTTACCCTATATTTCTTTGGTTGTTGGCCTCCTGTAAAACTCACCTAACATTGACAGATATTGAACATTAAACAAATCAACGAAAAGATACATAAAGAAACATCATGTGCTACATATTATAGAAATCTAAATTAGACTATCAGACATGCAACATATGTGCAAAAGTACAAAACGATGATATCAATTTCTTTGTTCTTATAAAGCATGATTTGACACAGGAAACAATGACTTTGCTTAAACAAAATGATCTCAGTTTCCATATTTTTAAGATGGCACGATTGTCACTAAAACTATGATTTTGTCCATCCTGATGGCATGATTTGTCACTAAAACTATGATTTTGTCCATCCTAATGGTTTTCACACTACAACGCCAATATTGTTAATAACCAAAAACATATTTTATTGACAATATGTATCTTTTTAATTTCTCAAAGGCCTCTAATTTCACATGTTCTTTTGTTTTTCAAGCAACCCAATAGGGAACAAATATGACATGCTATGCTTCCCTAATTGAGGGTGTCATGTACCCCCATACCCGGGTACACATGAAAACCGCATTTCTTGGCAAAATTCAACCTTTGATATGATTCTTTATTTAATATTATGCAAGAATTCAAGGAAACATGCATGGCATACACAAAGCTCATGCAAATGACCAAGAAACGTTAAATGTATGCAATGCAATAACTCATAAACATACACAGCATATAAGATATAGTTAACCCATTAAATACACAGGACACAGCAAGCACTTGTCTTTTAATGGTAGATTCACTAACTGACTGCAAACATCGAACATTCCACCCAACCGTAGGCTCTATTGCATATTCGCTCTCTATAATAGGCCACCCTCGAGCTGAGGCTATGATACCACAAGGATGGGTGCCTAGGCCAACTTTATCACTCACAGACAATTAGCTCACAGAAATTCGCTATTCACACAATTTGTCCAGTTGTAACTTGTGATAGCTGCCATAGATATTTTAAACAGTCCCAAGGCAATCTCAACTTCTAACTCTCTTTTCCCTTCAGCCTACACAACCCAAAGAAAGGAATCTATTTCTCTGCAATGCAATCCCTCAAGCCATTCCATTTCCTCCAGGGCTCCAGTGCTACTGGTCAGGAAATATCAATGCTAAAAGCTCCAGAGACTCTTAGCCCATGGACAAGCTCAACAACAATACCAATGCATTCAAGCATTCAAATATTTTTCAGCTAGAACATAACACGTATTGTCTCCCAGCCACAACAATGGCTCATTTTCAGAAGATTCTTCTTCCCTCCAAGAAGCAAGAACATCACAATGAGTGAAGAATGAACGAAGTGAACCACCAAAAGGTAGGGTTAAACATGCATGCTCCCATAATGCCACATGGCTTCCCCAAGAAGCTCACATACCCACCTTTTTCTCAAATAATTCGAATATAGGTAATATTAAAAATATGATAAAAAGGTCAAGACTCTCTAGCTACCTTCCTCTCGTTGGATCATAGCCCACTCTGGTCTTGTCCTTGCCTGTCTACAGTCAGTGATGATTTTATTATTAATATTCAAACCATTGTATTGCTACGCTCTCCAGCCCTTCATCATGTACAAACATACATCATTAATCCACAGTCAAAACCAGGGTATTACAGAGGGCACCATCTAGCAAATATTCATCGACACCCTAGATGTCTTCTTTCTAGAATCTAGCAACAGACATAACAGAATAAATGATTTACTTGTCTAAAGAAATGAACTCCTAAGTTGGAACTAGCAGAGGTAGGTACATGCCATATTTGCAAATCAAAGGCTTGGCAATATTGAAGGTGATGTAGGACTTTTTCTGTTCCCTCGCATCATGAGTGAAGAAATGAACTCCTAAGTTGGAACTAGCAGAGGTAGGTACATGCCCTATTTGCAAATCAAAGGCTTGGCAATATTGAAGGTGATGTAGGACTTTTTCTGTTCCCTAGCATCATGCATCTTTCCAAGCTAGCTGCCATCATTTTTTCCCAACCCAAAATGTCTTAGATCTTTTTGAAAAAAGGGTTCCCAGATCTTCTTTTGACATGGCTAACCTTTGGCCACCAGGAAGCTTCCCTAAGTGGCTCAAGGTATCAAATATGGTTCCTAACTTCCGAGGGCTAAGTATGACCTTAAATCAACAAATCAAGCTGTTTTTCTGCAGTAAATAAGTCTGAAATCTATGAGTATAGTGTTAGGGCAGCAAGCTAAAAAAATAAATCATGATTATAAATAACAAAATCGATGAGGAAAGTCACAAATGGGTGATAATCTCCTTCTGTTTCACCAATAAAAAGTATAAATCAGCTAGGTAAAGTACTCCAAAAGTAAGGAAAACACAATAAAACAATGACAGTTTAAATGCCTATGATAGTGCAAACTCAAAATATGAAATTTCGCTAGAGTTTCTGTCTGTTTCTGCAACAAAAGTCCAGATTGGCAAGGTAAACCCACTGAAATGATATGAAAACACAACGAAAATGCAAATTTTGACTTTGCAGGATGCAATAAGTGAATGCAAATCAAAAATTTATTATAGTTTCTTCTTATCTCTGCAACAAAGGTTGAAGAACAGCAAGCTAACTTGGCATAAAAAGAAAAAAGCCATTGGGAAACAACAACTTACAGTTGTGTCAAGTATTTCCCTCACCAATCAGTGATTCAACTTGTTATTTTACAAGATTTTGCAATGGTTTTCCTAACTTTTATGCTCAAAATCAACAAGAATTTAAAGTAACTAGAACCTTGTCCTTGTAATGGAATTACTGAATAAGTGAAAGAAAACTAATAGGGCAAACAAAATTTATTTGAATCCTACAAGTTCATTATCTTTTGAAATCAAAATAATAACAAGAGCTATGCAAAGTAACAGAAATTCTTACACCTATGTACTTAAGATACAGTTTCCCAAAGAGTGATTTATTTAGGTCTTCATTACTAGGAATTGCGAAAATTATAGAAGTTTTGAGCAAGTGGGAACACATCAACACCCTCAAGCATTTTGGGGAGCCAAGAATCGTACAACTTCTTCACACCAAACAAAGTAGAAGTACGGTAATGGATCTGAGAAATCCAACGAAAGCATGAACACAGGAGCTTGCTCTTAATAACTAGATCTCAAGGGAGTAGGGTGACAGCAAGGAAACAAAAAGAATTAAGACACAGATGTTTTGTTTCCCTTGCTTGCCCTCTTTCTTATTGAGGAGAAGATCTAGGAAAGGAAAGATAAGAAATAGAATAAAAAGGACAAATATTGACCATGAACAAGAATAAGAGAGAAACTCTGCCAAATAGACCAGATATGTAGGATAAGGTAAGATAATTTTACTAATGTCCAACAAATAACCACAAAAGTAGGTCAATTATGTCATTACAAAGCAAGAGGACCAAAATGTCTTCTATAAAGAGCAACATACAGAAAATAAAGTAAACAGCACTCCTCGTCCAGCTTTGAAAATAAATAACTCTTATTCCAAGAGTACTCCAACAAGAGCACCCTCCATCTAAATCTGTGGAAATTTCAAAAATCTGCACTTTAAAACAAATTTAGAAATTTCACCTCATTTACTTGAAGTTCCCTGGATTTATTTCATAGCACTTTCAGCTTTACAGTTGAATATAAAAATATTTATTACAGCAGCAAATACTTCTGTTTTATCCAAATTTTTCAACAGGCAAACTCAAGAAAAAAGACATTGATAATGTGTAATGTCCCCACTTTCAATTTCCTATATAGTACAATCAACTTATCAAGATGGATTTCCAGGTGATGGTCAGGCCACAAAAGCAGGATTACATCATCAAGGGTCCCAGAGGGGTTTTGCGGGATTATTATGGGATCCGACAGTATTCGCTTGGCATATTTATCATCAAGAGCAGTTCCACACAACTTGTTTTGTATTCTGTTGTTTTCTAATAATTCCAGTCAAAGAGGGTTATTATTGAGCATAGCTCAATTAATTACGCTTAAGGTGGCATTGCAAGAGGAATATTTGACAGAACACCTTAGTGTAATAACTCGTTGAAACCGGAACGAGAAGACCTACAGGATGGGGTGGTGAGAAGCAATTTTCAATGGCCTAAGGAGGGATGGTGAGAAGCAATTTTCAATGGCCCGAGGAGGGATGGTGGCTGATTTTCCATTTTACTAGATCAAAAAGGTGTTTTGATTAAATAAAAAGAGGAAAAAGTGCTAAACGGAGAAAAAGGCTTCTAGACAGGTCCATCAAATCTATAAAAAGCGTAGGAGAAGATCATTTGAGGACATCTTGGATTTTAGTATTTGTCCTTGGTGAGGTTTGGAGAACCTGAGTCTCTGCCTCTATAGCCCCAGGACGGAAACCCTCGGATGATTTAATGAGAGTGGGTGAGAGCCCATCTCTTTCCATGGTGAATTTATCCAAAATGCACACGTGCATTTATCAATTTAGCTTTATTCTAGAAGTCGATGCAATATTGTTGCAGATTTCTTGGGAGGCCATCACTTCAGCCGTTTCCATGTTATTGTACTAGCATGTAATATCTGCCACATATTAATAAAATAAGGTTGAGTTCTTTTGTATGTCTATCTTGTTTATTCTTCAATTGCAGATTATATTCTCCGTTTTTGGTCGTTAATTTTATGGTTCATTCTGCATAAATTGCTTGTCAAATTGGTGGCGTAAATTTTTGAAGCGATATCCAGCGAATTTATAATTTGGTATATTACAGTGGTATCAAAGTTGTGCATCCTACCAGCCTGAGGGTATTTTTATTGCAGATCAATTTGAGCTAAGTTCGTGAATGGTTATGGCTATATTATTTTGCCATAATTCTTTGCCAGAAGCCGAGAAGAGCATTTCAGGGTTTCGACTTGTGCTTATTGCAAACAAACCTTTATTGCACGAATTATCTGAAGACTGAAATTTTATGCTTGTGATTCATCAATTCCAAGGAGATCAATCTGAATGAATTTATGGCAGAGAGAGTCGTGATCATTTCACCCATCAAAAATGTTTTTTCAGAGGCCGAATCCAAGCTAAATTAGTTGGAAGGCAAAATCCATCTGTTGAAGAAGGAGTTGACTACTCTCTACGACTAAGTGCAGAACAAAGGAGGAACCTGTCCATGAAAGATTATATTGCGGGAGCTATCTTTGTGTCTATTGATCACTAGAGTTGCATTTGAAGATTTTTCAAAGACTCCATGATCAAAGTACACTTAGATCATTCTAGCACCATCAGGTCAATCAAAGTTCCAGACTTCATCAGGGCATTTAAGCCCCTTTCTTCTTCTTCACTTCATGTTGTCTTTCAGATTCCGCAGCCCTACGGGGATATTGTAAAAACAATGCTAGAGTGATGAATAAAGCCATGTAATAGGCCTAGGTACCGTATGACTTTACTAGCAAGTGAGTCGACTCTAAGGAGTTTTTTTACTTAGCTAATTATTCGTGTTTTTAACACTGAATGATTAATTGAGTTTTTTCTCCCAGATATACCCCCAAAGCTGGAGTGTGACTTGATGGTAGAGTCTTAGGAGAGTCCTAGTATCTAGAGTCAATGTATATGACCATACTAGATCATCTCTAAAGTTTCGTGGAATTTGGTTAGGTCTGGGTGGCAGTTTTAATTATTAAAAATTTCCCGCGGGATGGGATTTTTCATAATTTTTTGTTGTAAGATGTAATAAGTGTTGTCTAGAGAAGTTGTAGGGGGTATAGGTACTCAAAATTAGACTTCTACACCTCAACTTTCTACTAAGGCACACTTTGAGGGTCAAAAAAAGATTATTTACCCTTCAAAACCCACTTTTTCTATGTTTGGGAAAAAACTCGCAAATGAATTAGCCAAGAATTAATAATTGAGAGAAAATAAAAATTCTCTCCAAGTCGAAGATGCTCAGAAATGAGGTGGGAATTCACAAGAGTTAAAGTCAAGTCAAAAAAAAAAGTGATTTGGACTCTACTTATCCCATTAATCAAGGAAGTTAACCACAAGAAAAATTCAAGGTCCCTAGCCACAACAACTTTCCCAACAAATTCGCAATTTTGAGGAGGTGGCTCGAATTAATTGATTTGGCTGAATTAATTCATGGGATTTGACTAGGACTTGATCAAGATTGACTCAGAGAATGTTTCTAATGTGGTCCCCTACCACTTCACCCAGTTACCATTTGTTGCAAATGGCTATCTCCTTGAGGATTCCGTAGAGCCTTTATAATTGTTTGAAGGGATCAAGACGAATTGCATTGGGATCACCACCTAAGCCACTTGGACAAGTTCTCTCTCATTGGGATATCCTCCCATTTTCTATTTAAGAAAGCCTTTGGCTCCTCATTTGTAATCATGCTTAGATGAGCTACTGGGCTAGCGAAGCTCTGGCAAATTTTGTACTCTATTCTTTCATGATCTAATAAAGCAAAAGACTTTGGGGGTTATCTTATGTGGTGTTATTCTTCTTCTTTTGAGGTATAATTGTTTCAATTTATGCTTAATGTGTTGAAGGAAATGTAATTAGGTTCGGTCTTCATAAATGTACTTTTGATATTTGTATTTATTCAAGAAAAGAAATATTATTTTTATAATGTATGTCAATGAGTTTCTTGCTCATTGAAGTAGGTCTAGCACATGTCAAAGTGATTTAGGAAAGTCAAAGAGCCAAAAGCATTATGTTGAAGACCTTAAGGGCATGTTACATTATGTATATTTATGTATAATAGTCAAAGAAGACACCTCCAAGCAAAGTCAAGTCTCCTCCTAGCAAAGACACCAACAAAAGAAGCAATGGCACCATTAAAAGCACCTATTGCAGCAACGAAAGACAAGTTGGCCTCAATGCAGCAAGTCAGTCTAAAGGAGGGCAGTCCTCTATATATAGAGGTTGTCCACTCCTCCAAAGATAGCAAAGATCATCTCTGAAATAAGCGAGCAAGTGCAGCCAAGTAAAAGGTGGAAAAGTCAAGTTTAAGGGAGCCCCTAGAGCAGTGAAAGAGGAAACGTAACCAAAGTATTAAGGACTGTTTTAGGGTAAGCTACAGCCACATGTGCGAGAAATAAAAGGGTTGACTGCAGTCACTATAGCAGCAACATTAAGGTTGCTCATCCATCATTGTTTGGGCTTCAAAGTAGGCTTACTAGGCCTCCTATCCAAGCGAAGAGAGAAGGACCTCAAGCGAAGTTAGAGGGAGCCCTATAACTACAGCAAGAACTCTGACATGTACGAAGATTAGAGCTGCAGTGCTGTCACACTCAGCCTACCACCATACATCAAGAAATAACTTGGATGATCTAGAGAAGGAATGAGTATCCTTAGGTGAAGGATATCACTAAGTAAAAGTATCTCTCCTAGAAAATCTAGTTATAGTATAAGGAAGAACGAAGTGCCGGAAGAAGGACGAAGTGTTGGGGAATAAAGTGTAGAGAAAAGGAAGGACTTGACTTGTGCTTGGAGGATCTTCTAATCAAGGGTCTAGGGTTTGGCATTGATCGAGAAAGAAGCTTCAATAAGAGAAAACTTACCGAAGGGTTTTCCTCTCAAGAGAAGAGAGGTTTTGGCCGTGGCAGAAAGCCAACATCTTGTGTTCTTGTTCTTATGTTTTGGTAGCAGTTTGATGAAGTACACTCACATGCATTAATAAGAAGAAGAAGAAGATTAAGCTAACAAGAAAAAGTAAAAAGACTCCACAAATTGTTATCAAGTAACGAAAATCCTACTATACCTAATTGCCCTAGATTCTTCAACATAATGCTCTACATGTGTTGAATCGATTTGTTACTTGAGGAATAGGTTTCCATAGATTTACCCATAGTATTCATTTTAACTTGATGTTTCGAGTCCAGACCAAGACCCATCATCAGGAGAAATCTTAAGGAGAGAAAGGATAAGTAAAGAGGTGTAAATAAATAGATAAAAAAGGAGGAAGAAAAAGGCCGACAAGAAAAGCTAAAAGACAATAAATCAGAATTAATCAATATATTAGAGGAAATTAATTAATAATATTACTTGAAGATTAATAATGTTTATTAATATCAGTAAAAAAAATTAATAATATAACCAACCAATACCAATATTAATTGATTAATACTATTAAAAATAGTAGATTAATAATTAATATTAGAAGATTAATGTAGTTAATTAATATAGTAAAATTCATTAATAATTATTGTTAATTAATATCAATTAACTAGAATAACATAATATATTAGAGCTAATTAATTAATAATTTAATACCATTAATTAATTAATATTGCTAATTAATTAATAACTAATTGATATTGATAATTAATTAATTAATTGATACCATTAATTAATTAATTGGTAGTGTTTATTAATTAATCAGTTAATTGATAGTTAATTAATTAATTAATTGTTTACTTAATTAATCAATTAATATATTAGTATTAATAAATTACTTGATTAATATAATGTTAGTAAGGGGAGGGAACAAACCTTAAATTCGAGAGAGCACAAGGAGCCAACTTCTACTTAACTCAAGACCTCCATCTCGATTGAGGTTGTTAGGATGTCTCAGAATCTCTAAAGCCTCTCTAAATCTTCTTTTAAAGTACTGAACTTCCTTAGCAATTATAATAGAATCCTCTAAGCAGATGTGATGCTTAGTGTGAAAGGCATGTTCCGCAACAGCAGATGTGCGAGATCTTTTATTTCTAATGTCAGCACAATGCTCCTTAATTCTTGATTTAAATGAACTTCTGGTTTCACCAATGTAGATTTCCCCACAGGAGCAGTTGATCTTGTAGACTCCTTTTAACTGATTTGGATCAATGTTGTCCTTTTAACTGATTTGTTCTTTCCATTTGTCAAGCTTTCGATTAATTGATGTAAGTTATCTTGCATTAATTTTTGAGCTAGAGGACCACAATAGAAGGAGAAGCACTAGAGGGTTTTTGGTTGAACCCCTAGCCTTCTTTTTCATTGTGTAGTCTAGTTCCTTGTGGATCTAATGATTTTTTGTCAAGCATGTAAAAGATCTTTCTTGAAGCAAAGCTTGAGCATGGGGTAAGTTTTTGGTTGAACGAACCCACTCCCCAGTCGAAAGGAGAAAAACCCCACATTGAGTTACTTCTCTCAAAGATTTGATCCAACAAATTGAAAGGGAGTTTCTACCCTAGCTCTCCAAGACATTTTATTATTAAATCAAAATCTACTTGTTTGTTTTATGTGCTTTCATTGAACGATCTAGCTTTATAGACATTTGTCGAAGGGCTAGCCCCTTCTTGCTTACACAAGAGCGAAGGTGTCTTCATCCTCTTGTGGTTTGTATTTGTATTTCTAAAGTGTATATTCTCACAATTTCTCTTGCATACGATCTAATCCTCCTCTTGGTGCCTACGTGGTTCTTGTGGAGGCTTGAGGAGTGGGGTTTCGAAGGTATCTTGAAGGGATCCATAGGTGGAGGCTTGAAGGATCAAGAAATATACATATTTGAGAGCTCTTCCTACCCTTGTCTATGGATAAAAAAAACCTTCTATCCCTCTCTTTTGCACAAATTTTCCTCTTGGAGAATTGAAAGTTGAGCCATCAAAGCTAGATCCCTTGGAGGAAAAGCAATTTGCCTCATTGAGGAACTCTCCATTGTAATTTTGCAATAAGTATTGTAATTTATGGTAGCTTAGTTTTACTCGATTTTGAGGAGTATTTTCTCTTTGAACCCTTTGTTGTAAACTCTCCTCAAGATCTAAGTCCCTCACTTCCTTATAAGAGGGCTTCTATCTAACTAATAAAAGAAATTTTCTTTTTTCGAGGGAGCTTGGGGATTTCCCCTTGGCATCCCGGACTCATTTCATCATCTAAATTCTCATTCGCATGCTAGATCTCATCTCTAATTTACATTTTTCATTGGGCTATTTAGCACATTGAAGTACACTCATTTCTATAGTTGATTTACTTTCTTATATCTGATTTATTCATTGCTGATATAATTCGTTTTATTTTTGGTACATTGCTTATTTCATTGGTCATTCCATACTCTAACTCGTTTTGTGATGTAGGAGCATACAGCTCAGCAATTTCCTTATGTTCTAGTTAACTTAGGGGGTCTTGTGTTTTCAGTTGGATTCCTATGTATGTAATCATTAATGTTTTGAAAGATTAGAATAGGAATTAATTAGATATTGTGAGGATATTTGTAAATGCTCTCGAATGTAGGAGAACATGAATGATGATGAGAGAGTTGGAAATCAATTGTAACTCTTAAACTAGAAAGTGGTCTCATGATTCGTGGAACTAGAAAGGATTCTTAGGGATTAACTGGAGTCAAATGTGGACTTAGAGGATATTCAGGATTTAGTTTAGTAGATTAAGGATCTGAATCAGAATTGGTTAGACAGAACCTTATGTATAAATGTAAGCCAAAAAGGCATAGAGTCAGTGAGTCAGAGTGAGATTAGATAGGTTTGACTGTAAGCCTACGGGCAGGAAAGAAAGGCCATTGATATAGGAGATCAGGCCGAGGAAGAAATTCATGTGTAAATGTTTGTTTAGTAATACAGATAACTCGATTCTGAGTTTCTGTGATGTGTTGAATATTTGAATTATAAGTTGTGTGTGATCTAGAGTAATTCTGCATAACATAGGTTGCAGGTGTGCAGAACCGGAGAAGAGGTGCAGAGGAGTGTGTTACGTGGTTGCACACACACAGTATTGGAGAGGACCTTCACAGTGAAGGAATAACTGTAAGGTTGCCTAAAACCTAAAGGTTTACAAAGGAAGCGTAAAGGCGCGAGCAGAGGTCGAGATCAAAACAAGTGAAAACCGTAAGGCAGAAGCAAATACACAGGCAGAAAGCCAAATGAATGGCTATTACACAGTAAGAGACAAAAGAACATAGCAGCGAAGCATAGTCGTTGGATCAATCAAATCAACGCACAAGAGCGAGGGAGATAGACGGCTGAGATTAAGTCGCACACAATAAGTCAAGAAGATGGCCAGCAGAGATTAAACCCATGTGCTAGAAAAGAATGAAGTGGTCTCGCAAAGGGTAAGTAGTTTCTCGCGTGGCCTAAAGGTAGTTAATGGTATTTCAGAATTCTACGCGATTAGCCTTAGCGGCTGACATGTAGCACACGGAGAAAAGAGAAAACCATTTTTCTCGTGTGCCTTCATTCTGATATCAGTTGTGCTTAATTCTGCGCAAGATTGCACGATAACCGTTGGATCAAGCAGGATTGATCAACGATGAAGATTAGCCAAGCTTGTTGGCGATCGTGTGACGCGATAGTCGTTGGATCAGATGAGACAGATCAACAGTGGGGATAGGCCAAGACTAATTAGCGAGCCGGTGACGCGATAACCGTCGGATCGAGGAATGAGATCGACAGCAGGGATTAAACACGCTAAAAAAAGCATCGATACATGTGTAAAGATTCGAAGAAAGGCGTAAAGGTAAAGGTTTAAGTGTGTTTTATGAGTTATTTCCTATGTTGCAGGAAACGTGGGGCAAGGGTACGTTTCTGTATGGAAACTGGTACGAAACGGTGAAACGCGTTTGGTACGATCGTGAAACACATTTCCGGTCGTACTGCCACGTTTCACGAAACTGAAACGTGGCCAGTACGGCCGAAAACGAGTTTCACAGCTGCACGACCCACGTTTCAGCATTTACTTGTGTTTTTTTTATTTTATTTTCTTTTATTTGTTTTTTAATTTATTTTTAGGGTATGCTAGTGACTTCTAATTGCTTCTAGATGCGTGTCTAAAGTTATAAAAGTGAATTTTTTCCCTAATGTTGATATGCAGTTCATCAAGAAGTTTGAAGCATATGCAGTTCATGGTAATGTTAAATTCTTGAAGTAAAAGTGATATTCTCCTTTATTTTTCATTTTCATCCTTTTACTTAAATTTTTAACATTACCATGAAATGACTCAGGATGTTTGAGAGTGGTTTCGCCCTCATTGGATTTCTTATGGAGAAAGTAGAATTTTAGATCTCACTCAAAATCCAGCAGACTTATCTGTTTTTCAGGATTTCAGGATTGGGGGGTTGCACATGTTTCCATTGGATTTTATCATGTACTAGGGTATGGAACTTGTATTTAATCAGAGGAACAAGCCCTCTATGCAGGGGGGTTTCCCATTATCAAGAGCATGTTATGTTTTTAGGGTTTGACTTGTATTTAATTCAGTGACTAGGTCGTTCGACTTGTAGAGGATGACTCCCATACAACGTCGGGTCCTTTCTAAAGGAATGGGATGTTGGATGCAGAAATCCTTGATTTGGATCTCTCTCTTGGGCTTATAGTTTATTGTATTGCGCTCATATATTAATATAAATAAGGTGCTTTTTTTGAGATTGGATTTTATAATGTTTGTTTTTGGTTATTCCGATATTTTTTTTTCATATGTGATCCTTCATGAGTAAATGTGATGTAATTTTATCTTAATGTTTTAATGTTTAAATTATTTTTTATCTTTTATGCTTTATGATTGCCATACATATATTTTTTTATATTTTATATATATATATATATATATATATATATTATATATTCGCGTTTTCCCGTTTCCAAAATTTGGGGAGGTCGCGTTTCGTATCGCTTCCTGTTTCGGAAACTCGTACCCGTTTCCCCATTTCGTGCAATCTAGGTTATTTCTATTATACAAGAATTATAATAGAAATAAGCGGAATTAATGAATTAAGGGTTAAGTTTGGGTTTTAACCAAAGTCTGAAGACCATGGTGTGGTTGACATGCGCGGTAATAAAATTAACCGAAAGATTGAGTTATAACGGTTAAGAGAGAACCGAATATATTTCCGCTTAAAGACTTAGACTTTGATAAAGTGGGTTTTCATCAAATGTTGTATTTCTACATAGAGTTTAATTAAGGAGCCTTAACCTTGATTAATTGGAGGTTTTAGTATTTACTAAGTATGGAATCTTTGGAATTCCTGGGACACACATAGTGTGACATGCAATTGTATTTGCATATTGTGGGTATATGCGGCTTAGGCTGCATCATTATGGTGTTTGCAGCTTAGGCAGGCATCACTTTGCATTCCACATCTTACAATTTTATGCAAGTGCGACAATTTATTGAGCTATAATTGGAACTATTAACTCATAAACAATCTTGTCATTAAGCACTTGTTTTAACTTTACATCTCACTTACATTTTGCAATATTACTTCTCTAAAATTTACCTCCAAGCATAAGCTTGGTTGATAGACTTTTAGGAAATCTTCTTCAAACTTCCCAAAATTTGAGTTTGGAGGAAAGGTAAAACGCATGACCTCGCAATTCTCTTGCGTGGTCGAGTACCTTGTACGACTAACCTTGCAATTCTCTTGCATGGTCAAGTACCTTGTACTAATGAAGGCATGTGGGTTGTTTTGAAAAACTAGGGGGATATCGTTAATGAATTCTTAGCTTCTCCACTTAACTCTTCTTGCGGCCACCTTGACTCTTCTTGCGGCCACCTTGATTCCTTACCAAGTTAAAGAATTGAGAGGAAGTAACACCCTAGAATAGGCATTAATAAAATTAACCAAGACCATTTTACTTCACACACTCACCTACAACTTTGGTTCACCTTGCATTAATTGTAATTGGTCATCATTTAAGCTCTTTCTCAAATACATACAAGTTGGATTGTGAGCATCTACATTTACTTGCAAACATTTCTCTTTATTTTCTTGTACTTGCCCATTTCATTTGCATGCTCATATTAAGTTTCCTTTGATGTCATTGTATCGTACTTGAGCAATTTCATTTTCAAGTACAAGCTTTTTTTTTTACTTGTGAGCTCTATTTCCATTTAGCTGCTCATCTTTCAAAGTTGTATATAATCTTTTGCTATTGTGGGTCTTGATTTACTAACATTTGTTTTGTAGCTTCTCTATTCAATTGTACTTGGGTATCTTGAAAGCATTTCCATTTTTGCAAGTATTATCATTTACCTTTGAGCATAGTTCCTATTGTTTCTTGCAAGTCTATATTTTTGGCACTGGTCTACTTATAATTTGCCTTGTAGGATATCTTGTTGAATCTATTGTATCTATTTAGTATTTACATTGTTGATGTTTACATGCTCATAGATATTTGTACTTTCTAATCAGTTTCATTGTTTTTCAAGTTATCTTTCAAGTTATTTGAATGGTGAACGCCTAATTGGTTTACTAATTATCTCCTAGAACTTGTTAGATTTAACAAGCATTCCTTAGAAATATTCCTTAGGATCTACCCCCCTTGGCTTAGCTAGGAGATAGCCTAGACAGAGAGATTTGGGATTAGGTGACACATTGTGGCATGAGCACAGAGTGGGCATCAGATCCCAGGTCCTGTAGTTGTCACTACCCACTCAAGTTACAACTGCATCGTGAGTGGAATCACATCACTCTGCGGCCAACCAAGCTTGTGAAAAGGCAACAAAACTGAGGGGAAGTCAACAGACTAATCTGTGTGAGCCTGTGGCTGCCGCATACTCAAGCAACTCAATCCGTAAAGAAACAAACGTGGAATATTCACATTGACTATGGTTGGAAGTGCACAGAATAGGGAGTTGGTGCTGTTAATTCATGTGGTCAGAAGAACCACATTCAACGAGTTACAGGAGCTGAATTGGGACTGAAGCAACTTCATGGAGCCCAGCCAACAATACAATCAGCACATCTTTGAGAAAGAGGAACGTGGGCTTACATGCATCAAAGCGATCACACCATGGTCCTGTCATTTGGCATCCTGATGATGAAGCACAGTGGTGGATTCGAAAGGTCAACTAAAACATTTATGAATGCGATGGATCCGGAAGTCATATTGAAACAAGAAACTGGTCACAGAAGTCTAAAATCTGAAAAAAGGAGGATCGTTCTATAGAAATATGAGTCAACAGTCGCATCATGATAAGGAGCTGTTGATTTCCTGCAGCCTCAAGAGTTTTGTGGCACAGGAGGCCACGAGCCAATCCATCTTGCTACAGGGCTGCCAACGAGGCTACAAAAGTCATATACAGCCGAGGGAAGTTACAACTGACCACCAGGAGGTTGAGCAAGTCTAATTTAATATCTGGCCAAACGAGATCGTAATCACCTGTACAGGAAACAATAAAGATAGGTTGAGTCATGCATGATCATAATGCGGACAGCGAGCATCCACAGACGTGGATATTGTAACAACCGGGACCAATTTCTTAGAATTTCTTATGAGTTTAATATCTTTATTAGCAGAGACCAAGTTCCTAATCCGCAAAGATCAATTTCTTAAGTCGAATCTTATATTGGTTGGAAGTGTCACTCGCATATCAGTCATTTCCAGACACAAATTTAAAGTGTTGAGCATACCTTCATCTGGAGGTTGTAAATTGAAGAGAATCGAAGAACCAAGTTCAGTATTATTGTTGGAGGACTAAGCCACTATTATCTACAATTTGCTGGAAGGGGCCAAATTCTCATCATCTCCATGGCTTAGAACAAAATAGTTGTAGCAGAGGAGTCCCAGGTTCCAAGTTCATTGCTCAAGTAAGGTTTATTGTTTGCTCTCTCAATGATTGAAGAAATGACTGCCTGTTAATTGTTTAACATGATGTGTCAAAGAAATTTTTCAATGATTTTATCCATAAATTAATGCTCTCAAACTGTTTAAAGAAGCTTGCCAAGGACAATTCTAAAATTTCTGAGCAGTGATACATTACATTATTGAGAATTGGACAGTCAAAGTAAATGTGTATTTCCATCTGACATCGAGTCAAGACTAAAACATTGACAGAATTGTTTATGCGGGGGCTTAAAGATTAGTAATGTGACTAAGTTTAATACTTGGGTCTAAGTCTTAATTTTATGCATTGTTGCCTAGAGTCTACTGCTAGAGTATTGATGAAGTTGTCTATTGAGTAGAAAATACATATAATGTTATAGCTTTAATGTATGTACAGTGTTATATTGTCATAGATTTGTCAAAACCCTGTAATAATGAGTAAAAGAGGTGTTCATGTCTTGTATCTTACCACATAATTCACTGTTGGTTGGTGTATAAGGAAAGTAAAGCATATTTTGTGTGCTAGTTGTGAGAGGTCTGGTCATTATTGTGTACTTCTGTTATCAAAGTCTTGTATGAGTAAGCTTGATGTACTTGTGATCATTGAGCTATACCATGAAGAAAATCACAAAACTCCTGAATGAATTGAAAAGATTGAACAGTACAGAAGTTAGTTCCTTGAACCACCATGCATCATTGGACCAAAAACCCAAGCAGAACAGCAGACCTTTCTCATGAGGGGTCCATGCCATTCTTCAACAATATTAGCAAAGGGATTTGCAAAAGGGGCCAGAAATCAGACACAGAATATTTGCACTTGGGACAGATCTGAAATACATGAGGGCTATGTTGCACAAAACTTCTAGGAACCTAGCATTTTAGGCCACACCTGTACCCGAAACTCCGAAACTTGGCCGAAACTCAGCCGAAACTCGACCATCATGTAATCATCTATGAGAGTTAATATAGACTTGTTTTTCCTTCTAAATTGTCATCTATGCGTCTTATTCCCTTTTTTGCAAAGATAATGTGTTGTTCGCTTATTTATTTATATATATATTTTTATATATACATATATGACGCTTCGACTGACGTTTCCATTTTTGGGAGGTGGCGTTTCTAAACGTACCCATTTCAGAAACTCCGAAACGTTTAAGCGTTTCGTGCAACTTAGCATGAGGGTTATAGTAAAAGCCCTTCTCAAACTAGAAGAAATAGACTCACTCCTTTTCAACATGAACCAATCAGAGGGGAAGAAGCTAAGTTGGGCTCTAAAACCAGCCATGCTTGCCCTAATACAACACAAGTTCTTAGAGTACCCTTATGAAGGGGTCAAACTTCCAGTTGCATCCTGTCTCAGTGTCATCATGAGGTAGATCGCACCTATACCCCCTTACAACGATGATATTATGAGGAGAGTTTGCAAACTAATAGTGGAGACCTTTCAAGACTTGGATAACACTGTGGACCCTACCTTTGGGAAAAATTTCGATATTTTAAAAACCATGGCCATGATCAAATCACATCACATCATGTTTGATCTAGAGTGTGATGACTTGATTCTTCAAATGCTCCAATACTTTTTTAGCATTAAGAAACATCATCCTGACACGGTCAAAAGAAACATGCAATCCATTTTGTCTTTAGTTATGGGAGGTTGTGATGCCATTTGCAAAGAGTTGCAGTCTAAGTTGTTGGCCATTTCGAGAGAGGAAGAAATTGTCTCACCTCTTACTCATAAACTTGCCGAAGGATTGGTTGAGCAGAACATAAAGTTGTTTAGAAGATAGTGGACTAGGGAGGAGTTGCTCAGGATTTGCATACCATGCAGCAAGAATGAGTTAAGGAGAAACGGTCTTTGCTTCATCTACAAGAAACATTAGGGGCCTAACCACTCAAGATCAAGTGACAAAGGGGAGATGAAAGAGGTAGATCAAAAAGAGATTCCTTTTGATTTTCCAGATGAGGATTCTTCTTTTATAGTTGAGTCCATGGGATCATACAAGGATACCTTTGTGGAGCATGAGTTGTCATTTGGAGTTATTGACAGTATAGCCCATATATGCATCCATGTGTAATGGAGGAGTATGATGAGCAGCAAATTGTCCCCATGAAGGAAGAAGATCGAGAAGCAGACTTGCAAGATGAGAAACTGAAGATTCAGCATAGAGAGCACATAGAGGAGGATGAATCAGTTGAAGAGGATGATATGCCCAGTGTGCATGATGACCCATTTTTGGAGAGCCATTTGGAGGCTCATGTTGAGCCCATGATGGAGGAAGATGAGCAGCCATCTTTTGGACCAATCATTGATGTGGAGCAGACATATGCATAGGCAGTCGACAAAGTTGTACTTTTAGGCAACAGCCTGTTAGAAAATCAGAAATTTAGAAAGATTTTCTTTATATTGATAATTACTTGTGATATTCTTATGTTTTTCTTATGTTCCTCTTTTATCTTTAGTTCATCAAGCAATTACCAAAACAATAGCAAAAAGATCAAAGACACCAGAAGTAGGCGGATAGCCAGGGAAAAACCCTTATCTAGGGGAAATCCCATTCAACAACTCCTCCTTAATAATTTCGCGAGATAATCCAAGACTTCTTGACCTAGACATAGACTTCCTCCACACCAAGTCAGCCCTTTCTTCCTTCTGTAGATGATAAAATTTTCAGCAACAACTTCAACCTGGCAGCAGCAACTTCAACTTAGCAGTAGCAACTTCAACCCAGCAATTAGCCCAGCAAAAACTTCGACCTGGCAGTTAGCCTAGCAAAACTTCGACCCAGCAGTTACCCTAGCAAAACTTCGACCCGTCAATTACCCCAGCAAAACTTCGACCCATCAGAAAGACTTCGATCCAGCAGCAACACTTCGACACTCCAATAGTAGACCAAAAAATCCACACGTGTGAGAGAGAGATGACCCTAAAACTTCGATCTTGTCCTTTCGAACAATTCTTCTTCTTCTCTTGGAATTTCACACTTTTTCTACCTCCTCCTCTTAGAGATCGGACTTGTGTGAGTGAGTGTCCCCGAATAATTAAAACTGCTTGTATATACACCCTTTTGGTGAGGTTGAATTACCCTTTTTGAGGCCAACTTAGTGTGGAGGTGACAAATGACTTATTTGACTCAATAATAAATCTTTTTACATGATTCAAAAGCCCAAGAAGGGT
Source organism: Pinus taeda (assembly GCA_000404065.3). Taxonomy (NCBI): domain Eukaryota; kingdom Viridiplantae; phylum Streptophyta; class Pinopsida; order Pinales; family Pinaceae; genus Pinus; species Pinus taeda. Next base: position 294,170 of record APFE030672788.1, on the reverse strand, counting down.
CTCTTTAAATGAACAATGACTCTACTGACTCAAAATAAATCCTAAAAGTCCTCAATGGGGACTTGACCTAAAACATGATGACCCAAGCATGAAACCCATGCTTTAAAAAGTCATATTATTAATAATAATAATAAAAAAATTATTTCTTTTGATAAATACATTTCATTATGACTCAAATACAATTATGAAGACTAAACCTATTTGCATTCTTTAACACTCCCTCTTAACTAGGGTGGTATTCACACTTACATATACGAGTACATGGAAGATCTCAAAACACATGAACCATGAAGAGTTTAGGCACTTATGGTGACACGAACTAGATTCCTGACTAAAAAATCTATCCCGGTGGGACTAAGATGGACTAAAGATTTCAGCCTCTCTAGGTACCATTAGGCTTACTTGCTAACCATCAACCCAGGGAACTAGGTGCGTAATGCAAGGTCAGAGCTTTATGACCAACGCCACCCTCCCTACTACTTCGAGAACTAGACATCAACACATATGCCGGCCAAATGTCCTCCCAAGCATTTCACACACACAATGCCTCAACACATCAAATCTCTCTTGATAACCTCAAGCATGCTTTCAAAAACTTCGAGAGATTTACCTGAACAGTCACAACCCCAATTAGTAACAACCTTTCAAATACTCATGAGTAAACACAAACCTTCAAGGTCTTTAGACATCTTGATGTTGCTTCACAATTTTATCATAGTAGGACTTAAAGGCTTCCTAGACAAATTTTGACAAAGGTTTCCTCAATCATTCAACTTTCTTTCATGCAGTAACCAAATCTTGCTTTCCTTCTTTCAGCAGCACCTCAATATGCATTCTCCAATTTCTTCAAGGTATCCATTATGACCATAATATGCCCTCCCTCTCAACTTGGGAGATATCCTTCCTTTTATCTAGGCCACCTCTTAACTTAGGGAGATCCACTTCTTTCTCTAACATCAAAGAATCTTTCATGGCTTCCATCCTTCTTATCAGAGTCATCTTGATCATCATCATTTCATATAACTTCCTTCATCATGCTTATCAATCAAATCAACTTTACTTACGAACATCTTCATCATCTTGAAGATTATGTACCTACACAATTTAGACAGCGTGTACAACCAAACACATATATAGAAGCATGAATTTAACTATATTAGAATCATACAATAATGGAAGCGTTAGACTTTAGACATCAAATACCTAAACTTAGTTAGGTTCATAATCAACAATAGACACATACTTCTATACTTCAACTCCTTGCTAAGGATTTGTCATAAACCATAGACTTCATCATCAAGACTTTTGAGCAACATAATCACAATAACAATATTCATTATATCTAGGGTCTCAATATTTCTTCTAGAGATATGATATACTCTACTATAATATATTGCAAACCCTAGAAGCAATTCAAACAAGTAAACTTACAATGCATCTAACAACTTTAGAATTCATATGTTAGACTTCTACTAGGATTTAATGCAAACCCTAGATTTCATAAATGAGACGCTAAGCCTTAGATGACAATAATCAAAATCAATCACAGCACAATCTAAGGTTTCAACGATATGACCAACTTTTACTAGGGTTTGTAGTGAACCCTAGATTTATCATCATAATAGAAGCAATATCACCATATCCTAGAATAGCAAACTTCTACTAGGGTTTAGTTACAAACCCTAGAACTTATCAACAATTAGGTTAGCATAAATACATATCTAAGATAATCATGCACAAGCAACACAATATCCATTAAGCCCAAGACACAAATATCAATACGTTTAAAGTCAGACATATAATGATCTTGATTAGGTTAGGATTTTGATCAGAAAGACAAATCATACATGTAGGGTTTCATTCCTAGGAGCTTACTCTTAATACATAAGGGTTTTGCTCATAAACACTAATTTACCAAAAACTCTAAAGGTCTAGGATTTCAACACATAGACATTATCATCCAACCCTAAAGGACTAGGGTTTCCATAGTAATCTAAAACTCCAAACATGACATTACCATCAAAACCCCAAACATCAAAAGAATAGTATTTTTCCAGATTTCATCAATATAACCCTAAGAAGACTAGAGTTCCATCAACAATATCGACACACCCTTAGGTTAAGCTTTTACAGAGAACCTTTTAAGGTTCCACAAAATTGATGATTTTAATGAGGGTAGATTTATCTAATGATTAATCACCCTATCAAGAATCTTTATGATTCAAAGGAGCTAGACACAACAATGTTAGTAATTTAGAACAGATTATTAAAAGGAATGAATATACCTTTATCATAAAGAGAACAAAGCTTATGGTCTAAGACATACCTTTGAGTTGTTTTCTTGACAAACCTTGTAGGACATCAATTCCAATAGAACTTCTATCATGCTTTGTGAGGTCTTCTCCATAACCCTTGAGCATACCTTTCCTAAACAAGGAAAATATAAAAGGAAATGTTATTAGCATCTAGTATAAACACATCTGGATAAGGAAAAGGAAAAACCAAATATGGAAGATAATACAAGGAGTAAGATACTTATCTTAGGAAAATGGTGAGGGCTCCCTCTTAATCCAATCTCCAGGGATACCTATAAATTTAACAAAACAATTCAATAATGTTTTTCCAAAGCAACGTTAAACCTGTAGGTATTAAAAATCAAAATACAAAACAATTCAAAAACTTTAGAAGGATAGAGTTCCTAAGAGTCCCTAGCAAATAATTCTTTGACTTCGGATTCTTCCTTCTTGTTCTTCTTTGGTGGTCCTTCATCAGCGACAATTGCATATTCCCTTTCTCTCTTCTTATTTCTCGGATTCTCAGGACAATCTCTTCTATAGTGACCCATCTTGTAACAATTGTAGCATTCAATTTTGGATAGGTCTATCTTCCTTCTAGGCCCTTAAGACTTCTTGAATGATACTTTGTTATTGTGATGAGCGGAATAGGCATTTGAAACTTTGTCCTCCTCATTCTCTTTGTTGCTTACTAGAGAAATTTTTACTTCTTCCTGACTGCATGCATTCGATAGTTGTTTGAATGTAGGAATCTCCTTCCAACTATTGAGCCCTGATGAGAAGGCACTCCATGATGTTGGTAATCCTAGAAGTGCAGTGATTACAAGCTCCTTTTCTGATACTATATCATCAATTGCCTAGAGTTCATCTCTTAATATAGTCATTTTTACAAAAAAGGATGCCACAGTGCCTTCCTTTGTCATCTTTATAGATTTTAATTCATTCTTAAGACTTTTTCTTTGACCAAGGTTCTTGATTTTGAATAATTTGGCTAATGCCTCATACATCTCTTGACCGGAGTCTATGTTGGATAAATAGGGGATGAGGTTATCCTTTATTCCATCCACCATTAGTGTCATGGCCAATATTTATGTTTCCCTGAACTTTGCCTTTTCTACATCACTTGACTCATTAGTAGGCTTCTTTACTTTTCCTTTGACTAAATCCAATACTTTATTCTTCTCGAGGATGAGATCTATCCTCTGTTTCCATGCCCTGTAGTTGGATGCTCCTTCTAATTTGTTTTCTCCCTTCATTAAGTTAGACATTGTCCTTGAAGATGGTAGGCTTGACTTCTTATATGATCCGTTGATGACCCTTATTCAAGCTTCTTAAAGCTCCTTATTCTCCTCTTAATAGATCTTCAAATTGCCTTTTCCTATCTTTTTCACCTTAGCTCTGATACCATGTTAGAAAATCAGAAAGGAAGAAAGATTTTCTTTGTATTGATAATTACTTGTGATATTCTTATGCTTTTCTTATGTTCCTCTTTTATCTTTAGTTCATCAAGCAATTACCAAAACAATATCACAAAGATCACAAACACCAGATGTAGGCGGACAACCAGGGAAAAACTCCTATCTAAGGGAAAACCCAGTCAACAACTCTTCCTTAATAATTTCACGAGATAATCCAAGACTTCTTGACCTAGACACAGACTTCCTCCACACCAAGTCAGCCCTTTCTTCCTTCTGTAGATGATAACCTTTTCAACAACAACTTCAACCTGGCAGCAGCGACTTCAACCTAGCAACTTTGACTTAGCAGCAACAACTTCGACCCAACAATTAGCCCAGCAAAAACTTCGACCCACCAGTTAGCCCAACAAAACTTCGACCCACCAGTTAGCACAGCCAAACTTCGACCCAGTAGAAAGACTTTGATCCAGAAGCAGCACTTCGACCCTCCAGTAGTACACCAGAAAATCCACACGTGTGAGAGAGAGATGACCCAAAATCTTCGATCTTGTACTTTCCAGCAATTCTTCTTCTTCACTTGCAATTTTGCACTTTTGCTGCCTCCTTCTCTTACATATCGAACTTGTGTGAGTGAGTGTCTCCAAATGAATTCGAATTGCTTGTATATATACCCTTTTGGTGAGGTCGAATTGTTGATTTTGGGTAGCATCGGATGTGCTCTAGCTCTGAAATTTTGTGGAGGGGCTAGAATACATGAGATCTTCAGAACCCAGAAATTGTTTGGAGAAATCCCACCCAGATGAGGAGTTATTAAAATAATTAATATTTTTAATGGGTTCCTAAGTCTAAACTCAGGAAAATAAAAATATTTATGAGAATTAATAAGAATATGGGTGAGAAACTTCTAAGTGACGAGGATCAAGTCTGTTTTAATCTTAGTCGTTGATTAGGGACTTAATCTCGTTCCTTGATTCATCAACAGGAAAAGTATAAGAGGAGGCTTGAGGGTCAGTTGGAGATACACTTGAGAGATCAGTCAATTCAATTTTTCTGGGGCAAGGTTTGCTGAGAAAATCAAACAAGTGATCTGTTGCAGCAGAAGGGCAGGGATAGTTGAGGTTGGAGGATCTTCTTCGAGACCTCGAATACACAGCAGAGAGAGGCAGAGAGACGCCAAAGGAGGCAGCGTAGACCCAGGGAGGTTGATGCTGAGCCAAGAAGGGCCCACGCATTTCCAGTGCACAAGGGTAGAGCCACCCTCCAGCAAAAGTCCGAATTCAGTCGGGGAGCAGCAAGATCAGCCAAGAAGGCTGACGTCAAAGCACCAGGAGGCAGAGGAGGCAGCGCAATGCTGACGCAGTGTCCCAGTGTGCTCCGCGCAGGCCCACACAGCTACTGCGAAGGGGCAGCACAGTTGTAGCCGGGAACAGCTAGTCTAGTTGTCGGAAAGGAGAGATTTTGCCAGGTGAAGTGAGGTAATCTCACTTAGGTTTCTGCCAGTATATTTTTTATCTCTATAACTAGATTGCCGAGAGGGCATCCAGAGTTATATTCAGAACTACTGCTTAGTAATAGAAAACCCTCAGAGGGCATCCAGAGTTGTATTCAGAACTACTGCTTAATAATAGAAAACCCTCGGAGTTACTGCACCGATTTTCCCACATTGGGTTTTTCCGAGGACGTTTGTCCAAAAATAACGGTGTCCCTTGTGTATTTGTCTCATTCTATTTTCAGTTCATGATCTGAATGTATGTGTAGTTTGCAATCGTGTTATCCTCATTGTTTAATAATTAAATAACTTGTTGAATGTAAAAACAAGTAGGAGATGATAAACCAGTGATTGAAGTAGGATTTCTGATGTGTAGATTCAGAAATTTTCACACGAATTACCATGTTTGAGGCCGACTTGGTGTGGAGGTGACAAATGACTTATTTGACTCAATAATAAGTATTTTTGCATGATTCAAAAGCCCAAGAAGGGTCTCTTTAAATGAACAATGACTATAATGACTTAAAATAAATCCCAGAACTCCTCAATGGGGACTTTGACCTAAAACATGATGACCCAAGCATGAAATCCATGCTTTAATAAGTTATATTAATAATAATAATAAAATATTTTTCTTTCTTTTGATAAATACATTTCATTATGACTCAAATACAATTATGAAGACTGAACCTAGTTACATTCTTCAACACAGCCCTCTCCAGGGGTACATATACAAGGCTTGCAGCACCGTTTGCCTAATAGTGTTTGTTATAGAGAGGGGCAGGGTTTTCTAGATGGACCTTATTGATTGACCGGGTAGAGCTGCATGAGTTGATCATGGGGCAGCATAGTGAACTTGTTCCATATACAGGTACCTATGCATCCAATCCTTCCCATATGATGGATTGACAAGAGATCATGAGTCGATATCCTGTTCACGGGGTGATATTCTTAGTCAGGGGCATAGTACAGCAGTGGCCTTTAGACATGGAGGATGTTACAGGGACTAGATGGCAGTGGAAGTAGGCCAACAGTTTATCAGCGTTCCAGTTTGTTAAATTGGAAACTACAGCCAAATTCCACTTTGGATAGTTCATTTGATGGAGATAATTATTGCATTGAATTCCTCTTCCAAGAGGACCAAAATCGACCTAAAGATCACTAAATTTGGACAAGGAGAAATATGTTTTTGAAGTGAAGCCCGCACATTTGTAATTTGTCAAAGTCAGCCACACCATCATGTCAGCTCATGAAACCCAATGGACATGTCTTTTGAACCTCAACGACTTGTATAAATAAAGATGACCTCAAACCTCATTTGGCACCTCATTAACTCACACATTCTTCTCTCTCCTCATTTGATTGGTTCGTACACTGTGAAAATCTGAGACCCAAATCCCTACTGCAGCAAATTGATATTACTTCTCCTACTTGTTAATTCATGCAAGTTATTTACAATGTTACACTTTAAATATCTAAGTAAATATCACTGCAGCCTTCACTAATTAAATTATATGCGGAAACAAGAACTAAGCAAGAAGAAATAACCACACACACAATTGACACCATTGTTTTTGGACAAATGTCCCCAGAAAAACCCAATGCGGGAAAACCAGTGCAGCAGCTGAGGGTTTGTATTATTATGTAGTAGTTTCTATATACAATCTTTGGATGTTACTGGCTATCAGATACAAAGAATCTGACTGGCAGAGAAATTAGTGAGAAATACCTCACACTATCATTAGTGAACCAACACTGATCCAGGCCCTAGATGGTTGGCCCCACACAGGCTCTGCGTCAGCCTACATAGATCTGCATCAGCCTCTTTGGGATCTGCATCACCTCTTCCACGGATCTTCTGTTGTCTAGAACTTTGTTCCTCTAGCCCTCCAGTCTCACACCCTGGCTTCTGGCTCTGGAATTCGACTTCCCAGCTGAATCTCGAACTCCCTCTGAAGCTATTTGTTGCCTCTTCTGGATCTCTCTCTACCTTCTCTGCAATGTATCCCCAGATCAAGAAACTCTCCAACCGGAAAACTATCCCTGCCCCTCACTGCAAGAAATCTCCTCGATGACTTCTTCGGCAATTGTTGCGTTGCGCTCTTCAGAAATCGATCTCTTGATCTCACTCAATGTGTCTTCCAAATTCCCATTGAAGTCCTTCTTATAATCTTCTCGTTGAGTAATCAATGGCCCAAATTAAATTCTAATTAATGGCTCAGATCATATTGACTCGATCTCTGTGTTTTTCTAGAAGATTCACATCCAGTTTTATTAATACCCTTTAATTATTTTAATTTCCTAAGTTTAGACTTAGGCATCCATTAAAAATAATTAATTATTTTAATAAAACTGTCTCCGGGTGGAATTTCCCAAAACGATTTCTAGGTATTCTGAAATACATGTGTCCTAGCCTCCCTGCAAATTTTGAGGCTTAGAGCACATCCGATGCTACCAGAAATCAACATACACCTCATTGGGCAGTTGATCTTTTCACACGTGGCAGAAAGGAGGACCAATTTCATGAGGCCCAATTTTAGATCTGTTGCAGGGTTTGATTAGCGTTGACCAAGGGTTGTTTGACCTCACTTGGATGCGATTTTTGTGGGAGAATATATGTTTCAACAGGCCACATTTATTGGCACAGAAATCGAGAGTTTTTGGGTTGTTTGACCTACATTGACCGCATGCTTGTTTGACTGCAAAGTTGACTTCAAGTTGACTGAGTTTGACTATTGTTTGGATCATTGATTTGCGTTGACTTTGACCAGCAAGAGAGTTTGAGTTTCTCTCTCCTTTGACCAAGCTCCTAAGGGATTGTTTTGACCTTGATCGTTCACTGGTTAGGGCACACTGCTGCTATTGACTGAGGGCAAAATCGAAGATTTTGACAGGGCTATTTTGCAAGCATTTGGCAAGTCAATTTTGACTTTGATTTTGTAATATTGTACTCTCTCTCCCTGCTGAACATTTGTTAAAACAATAAGAAGAATTGATCAAAGGATTTTTCACATCTTGGGGTCTTTCCCTGGCATTAGCCAAATATTGGTGTTCTCTTGTCTTGGCTTGTCTTCTGCATTTATTGTTTATATTCGATCTACAATTATTGTCAATGTGATGGTTAATGTGATTGCTATTGGAAATTGTAATTGGGTTGATATAAGAACATTGAAGTAATTGTTGCAAGCGTAGAACATACCATTGTTATCTAAAATTAGCATGGTACCAAAGCCCAGGTGAGGACAAAGCTGAAGTAAAAAAGAGAAAAGCAATCACTAAGATATTTGTTGGACAACGAATATTTGACAAGTCTCCATGGCCTCTACATCTTACTTCAAGATTGAGTACAACCTCAATGACAAATCTGACTATCATGCATGGAAGATGACTTTGGACCTGACTTTGGAGGAGCATGAAGTATTGGACTATGTGCAAGGAAAAGTGGTGGAGCCTCCTTCAAATGCACCTGCTACTGCAAAAACGAAGTATAGAAAAGTGAGCAACTCAAGTCAAATTCTCTTTCTCAAAAACAAGTTGAAGGATATCAAGATGGATAAAGGGCAGTCTATCTAATCCTACTTCATGAGAATAACTCAAATCAAGAATGAACTACTATCTATTGGAAAAGTTATTGCTGACAGGGAGCTCACTCTCATTGCTCTTGGTGGTCTTTCAAGACCATGGGATATATTTACCACCACCATTCTCAACAATGATAAAATAGCTAGTTTTGATGAGTTATTGGCTAGATATACTCAAGGGGAAACAAGGATGATGGAAAGAGATAAATCGAACAATGGAAATGAACCTACTGCTTTATTTGCACATGTTAAGAGGAAGAATGATGTTGGTCCAAGGAGACAAGGTCAAGGATCTAAGAAGGGATTCCAAGGAAGATGCTACAATTGCAACAAGTTGAGCCACTATGCTAGAGAATGTCCTCACAAGAAAAAACCTCCAAGGGATGACAATAACAACACCAACAATTTCAAAGGCAGTGGCAACCAAACGAACAACAAGTACAACAACAAAGGAAAGAGGAATGCTCCTGATGCTCGAGATGGAAATGGTCGACCTCCCAAAAGGACACGAAATGCCAGGTATGATAAAAGTAATGTTGTAGAAAAACAAAATGAGTTTTATCTTATTTATGCTCTATCTACTGCCTCTCCTCCAGATACTTTTGATCATTGGTTGATTAATAGTGAAGCCTCAAGGCACTTCACTGGATACAAGGAGACCCTCTCAAATCTAGTTGAGAAGAACGCTGATAAAGATTATACCTAGAGATAATGCCACCTACATCGTAAAAGGAATAGGAATTGTCACTCTTCACTTGAATCGAGGTCAAACCATACATCTACAAGAAGTGTTGTATTTGCCTGATTTGAAGATGAACTTGGTGTCTATTTTTGCAATTGAAGATAAAGGCTTCAAGGTAGCATTCACTAATGGAAAGGTACATATTTCGCATAGAAACCCTAAAAATGCATTTACGCTTGGATTTAGGGTTGATGTTCTCTATCAAGTTGGTGGAAATCCTTTGGGAGCTTTGGCGATGATACTTCTCTTCAATGTGAATTATGGCACCGGAGATTTGCCCACTTACATTCCAAAGCCTTACCTGGGGTAAGGAAGATGGTAACAGGGATGCCCAAGTTTAACATGAACCATGAAGGAGTTTGTCAAGGTTGCACAACTAAGAAACATACAAAGGGACCACTCCCTTCTAGTGAAAGCAAGACACCTGATATTCTTGAATTGGCCCATTTTGACCTATCTAGTGCCCTGTTTGTAACCTCATTTGGAGGATACATACATTATGCAATCATTGTGGATGACTTCTCACGCAAAACATGGATCTTGTTGAAGTTTCTAAGTTTACTTAGTTTAGAAACCCTTCATGCACTTTTTCTGATTTATTCCTACCTACTTGTTATTTTTCTTTAACAAGTTATTTACAAAGTAAATACTGAAAATAAACACCAGTGCATGCTCAACATATTATAGATCAGCAACTAAAATAAACAAGAATAAACACACCACATGACACCATTATTTTTTGACCAATGTCCACAGAAAAACCCAATGTGGGAAAACCGGTGCAGCTACCTAAGGGTTTTCTTATTAAGCAATATCAGAGTACAATCTGGGTGCCGAAACTGACCTACCCAATAGAGAATTTCCTTAGCAGCTATACCTCACAGTTTGAGAGAAATCTCCTGGTTGAAACCCCGAAAAACCCTTCCGGCAGCTCCTCGGCACAAAATTGCTCCTGCAACCCCAGCGTCTACCCAATCTGGACTACATCAGCCCCAGGAGGCCCTGTGTCAGCTCTGGGAGCGCCTTTGCGTCAGCTACGCTGGCCCCTCTGGTGCTCTGGAGTCTGCGCAGCACTTGGCTGGCTCTGCATGAGCCCTTGCTGGCTCCGCGTCACCCTCCTTAGCTGCTGCGCTGCTCTCCCGACACAATCGCTGCCTTCTCTATTTCTCTGTACTCAATGCCCTTCAGCGGCTCTCCCGATCATTAATTCTATCTCTCTTAGCAAACCCCGCTCTAGACAATAGAATGACCGATCATCTAGTGTACTTCTCCAAGTGACCCTCAAGCATCATCTTATACTTTTCCTATTGACATCTCAACGGCCAAGATTAAGTCCCTAATCAACAGCTAAGATTAGATTTGGCTTGATCCATATCTTTTGGACCACTCTAACATAGATTCATATTAATACACATTAATATTTTATTTTCCCTAAGTTTAGACTTAAGGACTCCATTAAAAATATTAATTATTTTAATATCTCCTGATCTGTTTAGAATATGCCCAAACCCTTTCTAGGTATTGGAGGTCTCATGTGGCCAACCTCTCCACCAAATTTCATGGCTAGAGCACATTCGATGCTTCCCCAAACCAATACTCCCTCTTAGCGAGGACTGTGCTCTAGCAATACTCCTCACTGAGTATTACTCTAATCATCTGGCATCGGTACCGATGCTGATGCTAGGCCTTCCTGCCCAACATCCTCTGCATTGTTGCCTCCTGTACCGCTGCCCATGGTCCTGCCACTGCCACTGCTACATCTGTACAACAGCTCCCTCTGCATCCGTGTTGCTGCTGGTCCTTCCTCCCAGCATTGCATCTGCACTGCAATTCCCTCTGCATCTGTGTTGTTGCTAGTCCTTTCTCCCAACACATGCATCTGCACTGCACCCACTGCGGCCCTGCAACTCAGTTACTGAGAAGTAAGTAATTGATCCTCCAACTAACCTCCCTGTTGGGCTAGAAACACCCTCTAATGCTGAAGCTCGCTCTGCCACTGGCAAGTGCTCCCTCTTTGACCTCTGTGCTACTGCAACAACTCTCCTACATCTCGCACCGTTGCACACCTCTTTGTGCCTTCCTACACCAGTGCAACACTCATGTCCTCTCGCACTGCTGCAGCCTGCTAGCTTTGCGCTATCTCAGGAATCCTGCATTGTAGCTTTCTTTGCCGCTCCATCCGCATCAGTCTCTACCCACCCAACCAGTCCTGCTACTCCTCGTCGGGGCTCCCGTAGCAAGGTCTAATCCAAGAGGTTGGGTACCTCGAGGATCCTGCCCCTCATTGCCTGTAGTCCACCTGACTATAGCTCGATGTCTCCCCACTTCCGCTCAAGTGGTGCGTGTGCACTCATACCACAATCATCGTCTATCAAAACTTCCTTCTCTACCCGTGCTGGCGCTGCCTTAGTCTCAGAAGACTCTCCCTTAAACTTCTTCCTTGGGCACTGGTTCGCATAATGCCCCATCTCCCCACAGTGGAAGCACTTGATCTTGGAGAGATATTTCTTCTTCCACTTCTCCTACTTTCCCTCAAATGCTAGGGCCACATCTTCTTCCTCCTACTGAACTTTGATCCCTTTGTTGCTGCTACCTATCTTTGACTGTCGTCTGATCTCTTCCTGGCGAAGAGCTGCCCACATCTCATCTCAAGGTAGGAGAGTCCCTTTGCCCAAAATACTCTGGACAAACACTTCCCAATCTTCTGAGACAACATTCAGGGTTGTTCTCACCATAAGCTCCTGATCTGGTGTCGCTCCTATAGCAGTCAACTGGTTTCGGATCTCATTCACTCGTCCGAAGAAGGTGTCAATCGATTGACCCTTCTTCATCTGATACGACCTCATCTAGTTCTCGAGCAGTGTTTCTTCTCTGCACAAAAGTATGTTGGTACAGGTTCTTGAGAGCCTCCCACATCTCAACTGTCGTTTCCTTCTCAGCTATATGTGGTACCACATGATCCTTGACCCCGTCAAGGATAATGCACTTGGCCCTCGCCATCGCCTCTTCGTACTTGTCATTATCATTTGGGTTGATTGGGATAGCTATCGTCTTCAAGGCGAAGTTCTTGACACGATTCCTCTCTAGCACTGATAAGATTCTGGCCTTCCACACTGCGAAGTTCGATCCTCTATCCAGTCTATCATGTTCTCTTACCCGGTGAAGTGCCATGACGCTCCTCTACTTCCCTCCTGGAAATTCTCTGTTCGACTCCTCTGAGTCTCTACTTCCTGTTTGGAAGTTCTCTTCTGGACTCCCTCTGAGTCCTGATTTCCCTCTTGGAAATCCTTCTGTCGATTGTCGAGATGTCCCCTACTCTGATCGTCTTGTGCAACTGCATTGCTAATCCAGGTTCCTCAACTAGAAACCCTCGGTGACAGCGCCTCTGGCCCTACTCTGTCAAGTATTGTTCCGACTACAATACCTCACCAACTCCACTCTGCAATATTCCTGTAGCCTGCTAGACCCCAGCAATTGCCTCTCTGTGAGCTGCGTCAGCTCCTCTCTGCCTCACATTGGCTCTGCGTCAGCCCTGGGATGCCCTGTGTCAACCCTCTGGCCCTCTGCGTTAGCAACACTGGCCTCTAAGAGGCTCTGCGCAGCTCCCAGCTTCTTCTGCGTGACTCTGGTTGACTCTACGTCACACTTTTTGGCTTTTGCACTGCTAGAAACAGCGTTTGTCACCTCGAGACAGTTTTTTCTGTTGCTATTGCTCCGCTCTGCTGATGTCTTTTAGTCCTCTTGTGATCTGCAATCATGCTCTGATACCATGTTGAAGTTTCTAAGTTTACTTAGTTTAGAAACCCTTCATGCACTTTTTCTGATTTATTCCTACCTACTTGTTATTTTTCTTTAACAAGTTATTTACAAAGTAAATCCTGAAAATAAACAACACCAGTGCGTGCTCAAAATATCAAAGATCAACAATTAAAAGAAACAAGAACAAACACACCACATGACGCCATTATTTTTGGACCAATGTCCCTGAAAAAACCCAATGTGGGAAAACCGGTGCAGCTATCTGAGGGTTTTTTTATTAAGCAATATCTAAGTACAATCTGGGTGCCGAAACTGGCCTACCCAACAGAGAATTTCCTTAGCAACTATACCTCACAGTTTGAGAGAAATCTCTTGGTTGAAACCCCGAAAAACCCTTCTGGCAGCTCCTCAGCACAAAACTACTCCTACAACCCCAGCGTCTGCCCAATCTCGACTACGTCAGCCCCTCTTTGTCTCATGTTGGCCCTGTGTCAGCCTTTCTAGGCCTGCGTCAGCCCCAGGAGGCCCTGCGTCAGCTCTAGGAGCCTCTGCGTCAGCTACGCTGGCCACTCTGGTGCTCTACGCAGCACTTGGCTGCCTCTCAGTGGCCCTACTGAGCCCTTGCTGGCTCTGTGTCACCCTCCTTGGCTACTGCTTTGCTCTCCCGATCACTGATTCTATCTCTCTTAGCAAACTGCGCTCTAGAGAATAGAATGATTGATCATTTGGTGTACTTCTCCAAGTGACCCTCAAGCCTCCTCTTACACTTTTCCTGTTGAAATCTCAACGGCCGAGATTAAGTCCCTAATCAACGGCTAAGATTAGATCTAGCTTGATCCATGTCTTTTGGACCACTCTAACACAGATTCATATTAATACACATTAATATTTTATTTTCCCCAAGTTTAGACTTAGGGACTCCATTAAAAATATTAATTATTTTAATTTCTCCTTATCTGTTTAGAATCTGCCCAAACCCTTTTTGGGTATTGGAGATCTCATGTGCCCTAACCTCTCCACCAAATTTTGTGGCTAGAGCACATCCGATGCTACCCCAAATCAACAGATCTATTTCTTAAAGAGGAAGCATGAAGTGTTCAAATGGTTTCGTTCTTTCAAAGCATTGGTGGAGAACCAAACAGGGAAGAAGATCAAGACGTTGAGGACCGACAATGGTGTTGATTTTTTAGTAGGTCGAGAGGTACTCCAAGCCCTAGGGTTCAAGGTTTGGAGGGTGGAGCACCACAATAGGTCATTGTGGGCTTGGAACCCAAGGTTGGGGTTTTTCACTAATTGTGTTTTGGGCCAAAACCATGGACACATTTTGACATATGATGGATGAGGATGATAGCTCTCATTGAAATGAATCTAACGCAACGAAAACCATCCAATTCTGAGTTGTAGAAATGGAATTATGAACTTTTGAAGGTTATGTGTGGGAATGATGACACTAGGTCAAGGTCGACTTGATGTTAATAAGCCTTATGACAATGTCTCAAGCCCTAGAATGACGTTTTGAGGAAGCATGAGTGAGGATCATTTGAGATATCCAAAAGTGAGCAACACATCACAAGAAAAGCTTGTTGAAGCAGATAAAGAACTTTGTCTTGGCCGCAGGCATAAGGAGGGAAACCAGCGTGGGAAAGAAGGCTGTCAAGGCTTCTTTTTGGTGATCGAACTATAGAGGAGGGCTGAGGTACAAGGGTCAAGGTCTGAGATTTTTAAGGGTTGATTTATGAGTGGATTGTCCCAAACAAGGCTTCTGCATACCTGTGGAGGAGATATGGAGCATGTCACAGTGACTTGAAGGAAGACCGAGGGTTGTTTGAGGGCTAGGACAGCCCAAACATGCAGCAAACTACCACGGCCTCTCAAGGAGGGACAGTTGCAGCTCTGAGGAGCAAATCTGGGCAGAAATTAAGGGCTAGAAAGTGACTGTGGTTTTGCACTAACCAGGCTGAGGTTGACAACAGAGGAGCAGACTTTAAATAGTGAGCTAAAGGTATGTGTTTTGGTGCATCTTGTAGGTATTGGATCCGTGTCATTGGATCAGTTTTGGATCAGTTTGTCTAGAATCCTGTGGGAGCCATTTGGAGGACTTTTCGTGATGGTTGAAAATGCCTCCTAGAAGCAAATCTTGCAATGGGTCTATTTGGCATCATTCGTTTGTTGGAGGGCAACATGTTGATAGCCCAAAGTAGCCCTAGAGCAGCATACAATGACATTGATTGTTGCATGATTGGGTGAAGATTGGAGCCTAATGTGTAACCCTTTGATGGACAAAAGAGGCTACTAGCTTGGAAAATTGGAGCTCAAGTATTGGCCAGCCTAGAGAGAAGATTGGATCAACCCGTGTTCATTGTAGCAAAAGCGACTTGCAACAATGATAGGTGGCAACCCTCCTGGAGCCACTAAGTGTTGTCCTTTGATGGACTAAGGGGTAGATAGAGAGCAGAACAAGAGCGAAGGACCAACAGGACAAGATACGACATAGAGTTTGCAACACGATTGTCATTGTATCTTGTATTACATAGACTGTTGCATTATTCAGATTGGTTAAATATAACAAATATTGGGTTGTACATTATTGTACAATATTTTGTTAAAAGTTGTGTATAATTGTGCATATGTGATTCATTGCTTTATATTATTCTGTTGTGCAAAGTAGTTATGTTGAGATTCTTGGTTTGGTAGCGTCGAAGATTCTAAGATTCTATCTTAGACCCAAGATCGTGGAAATTCAACAAATGGAACCGAATATGAATCAAATGAATTCAATGATTTTTGCAGAGAGGCTGGCATTAAGAGGGAGACAATTGTTCCATGCACTCCTGAGCAGAATGGTGTTGCTGAAAGGAAGAATCGAACAATCATGGAAGCCACCCGTACCATGATCTATGATCAAGGTCTACCGAAATTCTTATGGGGAGAAGCTGCCAACATTGTCGTATATGTTCAAAATAACAGCCCGCATCAAGCTTTGGATTTCAAGATACCCGAGGAAGTCTTCACTGCTAAGAAACCTGGTGTTTCTCATTTTAGAATATTCGGTTGTCCGGTATACTTTCATGTGCCTAAAGAGAAAAGGAATAAGTTGGAACTTTCTAGGAAGAAAGGTATATTCGTTGGCTACAATAAAAATTCAAAGACATATAGAATCTATGTACCTAGTCAAATAGATGTGGAAGCAAGCCGAGATGTGACCTTTGATGAAGACACTGCCCTTGGGAAACCCAAAGATATCTGTATCCCAAGGAAGGACGATGACGATACTGCGAAATCACAAAAAGAACCTTCGATGGACGAGCCTTTGCTCGATGGGTCCTATTGATCCACTTCCTAGTGATCCCTCTACCTCAAGGAAAATACCACTATGGCTCAAAGATACTCTCTAAGATGCTGAAAGACATACTACTCCAAAAGGGACATCTCGTGAAAGTAAGATCTCTTGCATAAGCATCCTAGATCTAGCTTGCATTAAAACTTACCTCCTAGCATAAACTAGGTTGATAGAGAACTAGGGCAACCCTTCTCACTTAGCTTGAGGATCTTGGCAACTCTTTGGTGGTTAACACAGTTACCTTGAAGTCGTCAGAGCCACAGTGTCTGTAGCACCAGAGGCATCGGGTGATAGGAGCACAACAAAAGGTATCGTTAATCAGGCCCTAGCCTGCTTCCTGTTGGTCTCCTTCCCACAACCTACCTTGGGGTCCAACTTCAAAATAGTTAAGGGAAAGCCATACTTAGATTAGGCATATAATGAAAATCAACCACAATCACTGTACCTCACATAGGTCCTAGGATTTGCATATCATATAGGTTAGTTAATCATTTAAGTAGCGGGTGTCCATCCGGTCTCAGCACTTTGACGACATTCTTCATAATCCTTCATTTTTCCATCCTTTCATTTTAGCCGACAACGCTACAACATTTTCTGGTGTCGTTGTTGGGGACCATTTTGTTGGACCTTGGCTTTACGACAATTTCTCATAATCTTCTAATCACCTTCCATCCCTCATTCTTCATCTTCTCATCACCTTATCATTTTTCTTCTTGTGAAATTTCTAAGTCTGACACATCAGAAATCCCTACTGCATTATCTGGTTTATTATCTCCTACTTGTTCTTTCAATTAAAAAGTTATTTATCAACATAAATACTGAAATAAACACAAATGCAGCGTTCACACATATACAAATCAGCAACTGAAATAAACACAAGGGACACTGTTGTTTTTGGACAATCTTCCCCTAAAAAACCCAACGCGAGAAAACTGGTGCAGCAAATATGAAGCTTCTATTATTATGTAGTTTTCTTAATACAACTAGGGTGCCAGAAATGGCTCACCCTTCAGAGATTTTCCTTGGCAGAAGTGTAAGAGCCACGAACAGATGTACAAAAACAGTAAGGGATTTAAAGCATGAATCTATAATATTTTCAACAGAACCCTAACAAAATCAATTAACGGGACTGTGGAGGTACCTACCTGTACTCCTGCAGTTGAAGATGCCTCCGGCTACGCTGCTCCAGTTACTAAGAGACCAAATCCACCCATCCAGACTGAGCAGAGCTTGGCTGCTCAATCCAGTAAGCTTCTTAACAGAAGCTGACTATTCCCCCGTGCCCAGAACCTCAGAACTCTCAAGCTCTTCCAACGGTTGATTTCCCCTTCTCCTTCCGAATTCTTCCCTCTGGTTTTTCGTCCCCTGCTCAATCCCTATCCTGCGGTCTTTATCCTCTGGTTTGGCGGTGGCCGCCCTTCCATCTGCAACCACCACTCACCCTGCTGATGACAGACCTGCACCCACGTATCCCCTCCTGGTCCTCTCTCAGGTCGTGAATGAATCTCCTTTATGTTTTTAAACCATAGGTGTTTATTAATTATTCCTTTTTTAATATAACCAATACATGGTGTATACATGTATCATTAAAACATTATAACATATCTTTATAACTTAATAACGTATCATTATAACTTTATAACATTAAAACATATCACATTGTTTTTATATATATATTTGTTTTTAAATATAACATTATAAACTTTATACTTGGATCCCCTTTTAATTAATTACTTATATGTATTTTATTAATTTATTAATATAATTTTATCAATAATCTGGAACATATAATATGTATAGTCCTCTTTTAAGATCTAACCATGCATTACGCAATATTGATGAATGAGTAGAACTTCTATTCCAAAAAGTGTCATGGTATTTAGCACTTATAATCAATTTAGTATAAAATACTAGTGTGGTGTATGCAACACATGCATATGTAGCTATCATATGCATGTACCGTATACCTGTTATTATGCTTACGTTCTTTGTATTTATAGATGGGTCGTTACAAGAAGTACCTTTCTTCGGAGACAGATATACCGGCTAATCAGCAACCAAATGAGTAGCCTCACAGTAACTTCGACTACTCCCTTAGCTGGACAATGAAAGCTACTCCAAGCTACCTTTAGGAACTGCGTCACCCTCTATGGCTCTCCGTCAGCTAACCAGCTCTCAGTCTGCCCCACGAAAATTCCTCAGCGTCGCCTCTTCAGCCCAGCGTCAGTGTTGCAGCCCTTTGCGCGGCCTGCATCAACCTTTGTTCCCTCTGCATCAGCCTCTTGGCCCTTTGCATCCTCTGCACTAGCCTCATCAGCCTCTGTGTCAACCTTCAAAGGTTTTGCGTTGTCTCTGCGACACTCTCTTTTCCTCTCTACTATGTATTCTCGGCCTTTTGTCGAACTGCCCCTCGCAGCAACAGATCACTAACTCGATTTCTCAGCAAACCCTGCCCCAGAAAATCAAATTCTTGATCAATTTGGTGTATCTCCAACTAACCCTCAAGCCTCTTCTTATACTTTTCCTGTTGAGAATTCAACGGCCGAGATTAAGTCCCTAATCAACGGCTAAGATTAGATTTGGCTTGATCCTCGTTATTTAGAACTTTCTCACCCATATTATATTAATACACATTAATATTTTAATTTTCTCAAGTTTAAACTTAGGGTCTCATTAAAAATATTAATCATTTTAATACCTCTCCATCCAAGTGGAATTTCCCCAAATGATTTCTAGGTCTTGGAGATCTTATGTGCCTTAGCTTCTCCACCAATTTTCATGGCTAGAGCACATCCGATGCTACCAAAAATCAACACTCCCTCTTAGCGAGGACTGTGCTCTAGCAATGCTTCACTATAGAAACATCACACTGATCTTCCACATCGATACCTGTGCTGATGCTTGGTCTGTTGCCTCACATCCTCTGCACTGTTGCTTCCTGTACTGCTGCCCATGACACTGTCACTTGTTGAAATTTCTAAGTTTACTTAGTTAGAAACCCTCCATGCACTTTATCTGATTTATTCCTACCTACTTGTTATTTACTTAACAAGTTATTTACAATGTACACACTGAAAAAAACACCAGTGCATGCTCAACATATTACAGATCAGCAACTAAAAGAAACAAGAACAAATACACCACATGACACCATTATTTTTGGACCAATGTCCCCGGAAAACCCAATGCGGGAAAATTAGTGCAGCTATCTAAGGGTTTTCTTATTAAGCAATATCATAGTACAATCTGGGTGCAAAGAATTTCCTTAACATCTATACCTCACAGTTTGAGAGAAATCTCCTGGTTGAAACCCCGGAAAATCATTCCGACAGCTCCTCAGCACAAAACTGCTCTGCAACCCCTGCATCTGCCCAATCTGGACTGTGTCGGCCCCTCTTTGTCTCGCGTTGGCCCTACATCAGCCTTTCTTGGCCTGTGTCAGCCCCAGGAGGCCTTGCGTCAGCTTTAAGGGCCTCTGCGTCAGACACGCTGGCCTCTCTGGTGCTCTGCACAACACTTGGTTGCCTCTGCGTGAGCCCTTGCTGGCTCTGCGTCACTCTCATTGGCTGCTGCACTGCTCTCCCAGCACAATCTCTGCCTTCTCTATTTCTCTGTACTCAACGCCCTTCAGCTGCTCTCCAGATCACTAATTCTATCTCTCTTAGCAAACCTCGCTCTAAAGAATAGAATGACTGATCACTCTAGTTTATTCTCCAAGTGACCCTCAAGCCTCCTCTTATACTTTTCTTGTTGATATCTCAATAGCCGAGATTAAGTCCCTAATCAATGGCCAAGATTAGATCTAGCTTGATCCATGTCTTTTGGACCATTCTAACACAGATTCATATTAATACACATTAATGTTTTATTTTCCCCAAGTTTAGACTTAGGGACTCCATTTAAAATATTAATTATTTTAATATCTCCTAATCTATTTAAAATCTGCCCAAACACTTTCTGGGTATTGGAGATCTCATGTTCCCCAACTTCTTCACCAATTTTCGTGGCTAAAACACATCCGATGCTACCCCAAATCAACACTCCCTATTAGCGAGGACTGTGCTCTAGCAATACTACTCACTGAGTATTACTCTGATCATCCGACATCGGTACCTGTGATGATGCTAGGCCTTCGTGCCCAACATCCTCTGCACTGTTGTATCCTGTACTGCTACCCATGGTTCTGCCACCGCCACTGCTGCATCTGTACGATAGCTCCCTCTGCATCCGTGATGTTGTTGGTCCTTTCTCCCAGCACTGCATCCGCACTGCACCTCCTCTCATCATGTTGCATCGTGTTGCCCACTGTTGCACTGCAATTTAGTTACTAAGAAGTAAGTAACTGACCTCCCTGTTGGGCTAGAAACACCCACTGATGCTGAAGCTCCCTCTGACGCTAACAAGTGCTCCCTCTCTCTGACCTCAACATTGCTACACCAACTCCCTGCATCTCGCACCGTTGCACACCTCTTTGTGCCTTCCTGCACTGGTGCAACACTCGTGCCTCTCGCACTGCTGCAGCCTGCTAGCTCTGCGTTGTCTCAGGACTCCTACATTGTAGCTCTCTCTACCGCTCCATCGCATCCGTATCTACCCACCCAGCTAATCCTGCTACTCCTCGTCGGGGCCCCCGTAGCAAAGGTCTAATCCAAGAGGTTGGGTACCTCAAGGATCCTGCCCCTCATCGCCTGTAATCTTCCTGACTACAGCTCAATGTCTCCCCACTTCCACTCAAGTGGTGCATGTGCACTCATGGCACAGTCATCATCTGTCAAAACTTCCTTCTCTACTCGTGTTGACGCTGCCTTAGTCTCGGAAGACTCTCCCTTACTCTTCTTCCTTGGGCACTGGGTCGCATAATGACCCATCTCCCCACAATGGAAACACTTGATCTTAGAGAGATCTTTCTTCTTCCGCTTCTCTTGCTTTCCCTCAGATGCTAGGGCCACATCATCCTCCTCCTGCTTGACCTTGATCCCTCTGCTGCTACTACCTGTCTTCGACTGTCGTCTGAGCTCTTCTTGGCGAAGAGCTGCCCACATCTCATCCCAAGGTAGGAGAGTTCGTCTGCCGAGGATACTCTAGACAAACACTTCCCAATCTTCTAAGACAGCATTCAGGGTTGTCCTCACCATTAGCTCCCGACCCGGTGTCGCTCCTATAGCAGTCAACTGGTCTCGAATCTCATTCAGTCCTCTAAGGAAGGTGTCAATCGATTGACCCTTCTTCATCTGATACGACCTCATCTGGTTCTCGAGCAGCATTCTTCTCTGCACAGAAGTATGTTGGTACAGGCTCTTGAGAGCCTCCCACATCTCAACTGCCGTTTCCTTCTCGACTATATGTGGTACTGTTAAGTTTTGGTATGTTCTATGCAAGAGCAATTTATTTAGATTTTCACAGTTAGCAATCACATCAGCATTAAAATAAACTGCAGATAGAACATAAATATATATCGCAGAAGACAAGCCAAGAAAAGAGGACACAAGATATGGCACTAGCCAGGGACAAACCACACAATGTCGGGAAACCCTTGATCAATTCTTCTTTTATGTTCTTCAAAGTTTAGCAAAGAAAATGAGAGAGATGGTACATTTACAATAGAAGTCAACACTTTGACTTTTGATATTGCATGAGATCAGTTGAAGACACACTGCCTCAACTGATTCTCTAAGGTGACTCCTTCATCTATCATAGTGCTACATCTCGTCCATTTGCCGCACCTTACTGTGTAGTACCATCACGCTGCATCATGCATCATCATGTTGTTCATGATCTCATCACTATGCCGCCCATACATCATGCCGCCCATACATCATGTTGCTCATACATCATGTTGTACTCCAAATCACTGTTGCATGTCACCGAGATCCATATACCAGATCTCTAATCCTCTTTTGCATCGTTGCTAAGATCCTCCTCATTTCAACACCATTGAAGCCATCATTACGGAGATCTTTATTGTTGCTTCATATCAACGTGATCCACTCACTATGATCTCTATGCTTTCATTGATGCACTAAGACAGTCATTACATTATGTCAATGAGCTCTTCATTGAAGTCATCATTATGTGGATTGTTGCAATATACCTTTGTCATCACTATATATTTGTTGAGACAGTGATTCTCATTACTGCTTTATTATGTAACCCTTACTGTTATGTTGCTGAGACTACATCATTCCTTTATCATTTGTACCAAACAATATGATAAATTCCGTAGAGCGGATCTGCTCCAATACTCACACAAAAGAATGTGAGATACCTCCTTCAGATCATAGGTATGCTGAGACTCTTCTTCACTGCGATGACGTTATTCATTGCTCCTGGCATCAAGGTTGTCACTGCACCGAAACCCCAGGTGCAGTCAAACCCTACTACGACTCCTCTCTATGTGAGTGCGGCTTCTTATCTCCATTGCAACGTATTCCATATCTACGTATGACCTGCGTATGTGTAATGTAGAGTTGCTGCGTGTGACAGCATATATGCGTATATAGAATTGTTGCGTATGACAGCGTATATGTTATGCATACATTGTGTATAGAGTTCTGTGTGTTATATGTCACCATGACTGCGATTTAAATGTTGTGTATATCCATGACAGCGTATAGAGGCATGCTAGCATATTGAGGTTGTGCTATAGTCTACATTATATGTATGACAACGTATGTGCCATTGCTTCGTATATGCAAGAGTCTCCATTGCTGTGCGCGTATATGCATGAATCTCCATTACTGTGCACGTATATGCATGAGTCTCCATTGTTGTGCATATATAGTGTTTTCATGAACATGTAACATCTAGGGCATTAGTTAGGGCATCATCTGCAGCTATTATACACTTAGACCAACGTATCTTCATTAGTGTCTCTCCTTCACCAAAACTCAAGACGTGGAGAGGAGGAGATCACGTAAAGAATGTGTAAAATGACTTCAAGTCTTCTCTTATTTATACTAAAATGTAGATGATGAATGGACATGACTATTGGGCTTCCGAGCCTACATAAGATGCTGGCTGACTTGACAATTAGTCTTATAATACAAATAAATTCATAACTCCATAAATACTTATTGGAATCGGATGATCTTTAGATCAATCCTACACCTCTCCATGAGAGGGATCCAATAAAAATATCAGCTGCCATAAATAAGATGACCCACATGGATTTTGGCCCTAGTTGCCAATTTAACACTCCCTCTCAACTAGGGAGAACTCCATCTGCTGATCCATATGTCCAACAGTACTATCTCTGCCATCAATGCCCTGCACTGCTCTGTTCTGCTCAGCTCTGCTGACTCTACTGGCTCTCCTCAGCTCTGTTGACTCTGTTGGCTCTGCTCAACTCTGCTAACTCTACTGGCTCTGCTCAGCTCTGCTCTGCTCTACTCATCTCTACTGGCTCTGCTCAACTTAGCTCTGCTGAACTATGAAGAAGAAGAATTGATCGAGAATGTCTCATACCATTCTCCACTGACCCGAAGTCAGTCTTAGAGTGCGTACCACTGGTCCCAGACCAGTCTCAACCGACCCAAAGTCAGCGTCATAGTGGGTACTACTCCTACCACTGGTCCCAGACCAGTCTCAACCGACCCAAAGTCAGCGTCATAGTGGGTACTACTCCTACCACTGGTCCCAGACCAGTCTCAACCGACCCAAAGTCAGCGTCATAGTGGGTACTACTCCTACCACTGGTCCCAGACCAGTATCACCAGACTCAGAGTGTCTACCACTAGTCCCAGACTAGTCTCAACCGACCCGAAGTCAGCGTCATAGTATGTACCACTCACTGGTCCCAGACCCATCCTGCACTGACCCCAAGTCAGTCTCAGAGCATGTACCACTGGTCCCAGACCAGTCTCAACTGACCCGAAGTCAGCGTCATAGTAGGTACAACTCCTACCACTGGTCCCAGATTAGTATCATTGATCCCAGACCAATGAAGGTCATCCTAGCATAAGGAGTACGGTAGATACAGCAATGCGCCCATCAGTTCTACTATCGTCCCTATCTTCATTTCCCTGCTCATTGATCATATGAGAGGTACTTCCCGTGAGTCCCTGACTGCATGGGTAGGATGCCTCGACAGGAAAACTTAATCAATCCCGTCCTCACAAGAGAACTAATCATCCTGCTACAATTTGTCATGGAGAACACATCATCAGACCTCACAGGAGAACTAATCATCCTGTTACACAGGAGAGCGAATCATAATGTCTCACAAGAGAGCGAATCATCTTGTCCCACAAGAGAGCGAATCATCTTGTTCCAGTGCGCACCACTAGGGGAGGGTGAGTCACCCTGTGGCCGTATGTTGTTCCAGTAAGAATCGCAAGCACCCAGAGCTCCCAGAGCTCAATGTATGCAACATGCAGGACCCTTTTACAAGGGTCACTCAACAACTCCAAGTCGTACGGGAAAATCACAGATTTGATCTTTCCCCGAGGCTTTGTCAAAATGTCAACGACCTATACATCAGTCTCAATGCGATAGAGCCTCCTTGCTCATCGACTTACCATATCCCAAATAAGGCAGCATCTGATATTTATCTGTTGGAGCAATCATCAAATACGGGATTCCTCTATAATCGAATCCCACCTCTAGTTGTCACAGAGAATCACAGTGGTATTTATCATGTGTACGAACAGCTCACTGAAGAGCTTCCGTAACCAGACTGCCTCTCAGGAAGCCATGCTAGCAGCAATATACTCTGCCTCAGTGGTGCTCAAAGCCATCGACTTCTGCTTCCTGCTCAACCAGGATATTAAAGCAAATCCTAAGGAGAGCCAACACTAAGAAGTGCTCTAGTGATCCTCCACACTGCCTGCCCACTGAACATTTGAAATATTTCGGCATTGTATCTCAATCCATGAGAGATTGTACCCTGAAGATATCTCAAAAGATTCTAGGCACCAATCCAGTGAAGCTCAACCAAATATGAGCTCACCATACTAACTGCAAAACATATGTCCAGACGAAGGTTCACCAAGAACATCATATGCGAATGAGTTTATGAGACACAAAGGCATTTCCCAAATTTGATCCGACATCACTACCATATAACTTTTGAAAGTTAAGATCCTCGAGATAGTCACAGGCTTGCAGTTTATCTTTCCACATTCGGAATCCAACTCCCTCTGTCTCCTACAAATGAGAGGCTCTACCCCTGTTAGACATAGGTGCCGGTATGAGAGGTCTATCATCCACAACCTTCGAGAAATGGTTTGGATCGGTTTCACTCCTAGTGGATCTCAGCTTCATCAAACAGCTATCAATCCTCTCATACTACGCCCGAGGTGTTTTGCTTCAAGCCATAGAGGGCTTTCTTCCACCTGTATACATGAGATTCCCGATCATGAATCTCAAACTCCTCGGGTTGTTCCAAACCTGTGGACCTGCTATATGAGGGGATAGTCCCCTTGTAACATTTTCCGTCGGTACATTTCAGACATGTACCTTCATTCTCTTTTTGAATTCAGGCATCCCTGTCACCATCTGACTCGCATACCTCTGGTGCTGAGTCAATGGACATGGTCCTCAATGGACTTGATACAACCATGAACTCTAAAACATCTTTGAAAAATCTATTTTCAAACACATACCTTTCCATCAATGAGCGCCACCCTGAAACCTTTGATTCCATTTCCGAGATGGACACCAAGTTCTTCTTCCAATCAGGTACATAAAAGAGATTCTGAGGTTCCTTGCTTTCTTTGAAGAGTCGACCATTTCCTTGATGACCTGTATTACTTATCATTACTCTGATCATTGAAGATGTCCCTAGAATGATTATTATCTTTATCAAGAGATGTGTCCCTGTCCTTCGGACACTCCTTCGCATGATGGCCGAACTTATTGCAACCAAGGCGACTGCCTTTCCTTCCACCCTTAGATCCGAACTTCCCAATGAAGTGATCTTTAAGTAGGCCATCAAAAACTTCCACTACGTCATTCTGATAATATTCTTTGTTTCGACTTCACACTAGGTGAATTAGAAAAGGGATGAGGAACCCATTGATCTTTTTGTCCTGTCCCAACTGTCTTCGGTGATTGCTCTTTCATTCTTGCTTGGGCATTGTCTTCACCTCAGCTCTGATACCATGTTAAGTTTTGGTATGTTCTATGCGAGAGCAATTTATTTAAATTTTCACAGTTAGCAATCACATCAGCATTAAAGTAAACTGCAAATAGAACATAAATATAAATCACAGAAGACAAGCCAAGACAAGAGGACACAAGATGTGGCACTAGCCAGGGACAAACCCCACAATGTGGGGAAACCCTTGATCAATTCTTCTTTTATGTTCTTCAAAGTTCATCAGAGAAAGTGAGAGAGATAGTACATTTACAATAGAAGTCAACACTTTGACTTTTGATATCGCATGAGAGCAGTGGAAAACACATTCCTTCAACTGATTCTCTAAGGTGACTCCTTCACCTATCATAGTGCTACATCTCATCCATTTGCCGCACCTTATTGTGTAGTACCATCACGCTGCATCATGCATCATCATGCTGCTCATGATCTCATCACTATGCTGCCCATGATCTACATCATGCTGCTCATATATCATGTTGTACTCCAAGTCACTGTTGCATGTCACCGAGATCCATATACCAGATCTCTAATCCTCTTTTCCATCGCTGCTAAGATCCTCCTCATTTCAACACCATTGAAGTCATCATTACGGAGATCTTCACTGTTGCTTCATATCAACGTGATCCACTCACTATGATCTCTATGCTTTCATTGATGCACTAAGACAGTCATTACATTATGTCAATGAGCTCTTCATTGAAGTCATCATTATGTGGATTGTTGCAATATACCTTCGTCATCACTATATATTTTTTGAGACGGTGATTCTCATTACTGCTTTATTATGTAACCCTCACTGTTATGTTGCTGAGACTACATCATTCCTTTATCATTTGTACCAAACAATATGATAAATCCCGTAGAGCGGATCTGCTCCAATACTCACACAAAAGAATGTGAGATACCTCCTTCAGATCATAGGTATGCTGAGACTCTTCTTCACTGCGATGACGTTATTCATTGCCCCTGGCATCAAGGTTGTCACTGCACCGAAACCCCAGGTGCAGTCAAACCCTACTACGGCTCCTCTCTATGTGAGTGCGGCTTCTTATCTCCATTGCAACGTATTCCATATCTACGTATGACCTGCGTATGACAGCGTATATGTTATGCGTACATCGTGTATAGCGTTCTGCGTGTTATATGTCACCATGACTGCGATTTAAATGTTGTGTATATGCATGACAGCGTATAGAGGCATGCCAGCATATTGAGGTTGTGCTATAGTCTACATTATATGTATGACAACGTATGTGCCATTGCTTCGTATATGCAAGAGTCTCCATTGCTATGCGCGTATATGCATGAGTCTCCATTGTTGTGCGTGTATATGCATGAGTCTCCATTGTTGTGCATATATAGTGTTTTCGTGAACGTGTAGCATCTAGGGCATCATCTGCAGCTATTATACACTTAGCCCAACATATCTTCATTAGTGTCTCTCCTTCACCAAAAGCCCAAGACGTGGAGAGGAGGAGATCACGTAAAGAATGTGTGTAAAATGACTTCAAGTCTTCTCTTATTTATACTAAAACGTAGATCGTGAATGGACATGACTATTGGGCTTCTGAGCCTACATAAGATGCTGGCCGACTTGACAATTAGTCTTATAATACAAATAAATTCATAACTCCATAAATACTTATTGGAATTGGATGATCTTTATATCAATCCTACACCTCTCGATAAGAGGGATCCAATAAAAATATCAGCTGCCATAAATAAGATGACCCACATGGAGTTTGGCCCTAGTTGCCAATTTAACAGGTACCACATGATCCTTGACCCCGTCAAGGATAATGCACTTGGTCATCGCCATCGCCTCTTCGTACGTTCATTTTCATTAGGGTCGACTAGGACAGCGATAACCTTTAAGGCAAAGTTCTTGACACGATTCATGTCAAGCATTGATAAGGTTTTGGCCTTCCAGACTGCGAAGTTCGATGCTCTGTCCAGCCTATCCTAGTCTCTTACCTCGTGTAGTGCCATGAAGCTCCTCTACTTCCCTCCTAGAAGTTCTCTGTTCTACTCCTCTAAGTCTCTACTTCTCGTCTGGAAGTTCTCTTCTAGACTCCCTCTGAGTCCTGATTTCCCTCCTGGAAATCCTTCTGCCGCTTGTCGAGATGTCCCCTACTCTGATCGTCTTGTGCAACTACACTTTTGATCTAGGTTCCTCGGCTAGAAACCCTCGATAACAACTCCTCTGGCCTTGCTCTGTCAGGTACTGTTCTAACTATACTACCTCACCAGCTCCACTTTGCAATATTTCTACAGCGTTCTAGACTCCAGCAACTGCCTCTCTGTGAACTGCGTCAGCGCTTCTCTGCCTCACGCTGGCTCTGCATCACCCCAGATGGGTCTGTGTCAGCCCTGGGATGCCCTGCGTCAGCCCTGTGGCCCTCTGAGGCTCTGCGCAGCTCCCGGCTTCCTCTGTGTGGCTCTGGCTCGCTCTGCGTCACACTTCTTGGCTTCTACGTTGCTAGAAACAGCTTCTGTCACCTCGCAACAACTGTTTTCTGCTGTTATTGCTCCGCTCGGCTGATGTCTTTTAGTCCTCCTGTGATCTGCAATCACGCTCTGATACCATGTTGAAGTTTCTAAGTTTACTTAATTAGAAACCCTCCATGCATTTTATCTGATTTATTCCTACCTACTTGTTATTTACTTATCAAGTTATTTACAATGTAAATACTGAAAATAAACACCAGTGCATGCTCAACATATTACAGATCAACAACTAAAAGAAACAAGAACAAATACACCACATGAAACAATTATTTTTGGACCAATGTCCCTGGAAAAACCCAATGCGGGAAAATCGGTGCAGCTATCAAAGGGTTTTCTTATTAAGCAATATCAGAGTACAATCTAGGTGTCGAAACTGACCTACCCAACAAAGAATTTCCTCAGCAGCTATACCTCACACTTTGAGAGAAATCTCCTGGCTGAAACCCCGGAAAATCCTTCCGATAGCTCCTCAGCACAAAACTGCTCTGCAACGACAGCGTCTACCCAATCTGGACTGCGTCATCCCCTCTCTGTCTCACACTAGCCCTGCGTCAACCTTTCTTGGCCTGCGTCAGCCCCAGGAGGCCCTACGTCAGCTTTCTGGGCCTCTACGTCAAACGCACTGGCCTCTCTGGTGCTCTGCATAGCACTTGGCTGGCTCTGTGTGGCCCTGCGTGAGCCCTTGCTAGCTCTGCATCACTCTCCTTGGTTGTTGCGCTGCTCTCACGACATAATCTCTGCCTTCTTTGTTTCTCTGTACTCAATGCCCCTCGATTGCTCTCCAAATCACTGATTCTATCTCTCTTAGCAAACCCCGCTCTAGAGAATGACTGATCACTCTAGTGTGTTCTCCAAGTGACCCTAAAACCTCCTACACTTTTCCTGTTGATATCTCAACGGCCGAAATTAAGTCCCTAATCAACGGCTAAGATTAGATTTGGCTTGATCCATGTCTTTCGGACCATTCTAACACAGATTCATATTAATACACATTAATATTTTATTTTCCCTAAGTTTAGACTTAGGGACTCCATTAAAAATATTAATTATTTTAATATCTCCTAATCTGTTTAGAATCTGCCCAAACCCTTTCTGGGTATTGGAGATCTCATGTGCCCCAACCTCTTCGCCAAATTTCGTGGCTAGAGCACATCTGATGCTACCCAAATCAACACCATTGCCACTGCTACATCTGTACTGCAGCTCCCTCTCAACATGTTGCCCATGATGCCCCTAGCACTGCGACTGCTAATTGTTGAACTACAACCCAATTACCAAGAAGTAAGTAACTGTCTTTTCCCAAATGCTAACATCCTGGTCAGTCTCGAAGCCTCGTGATGCTGAAGCTGCCTCAGCTACTATCCTGTGCTCCCTCTGCCGCAATTGCGTTGCTGCATACATCTATGTGCCTCTCGCACTGCTACAACCTCCACTGTGTTGCCTCAGATTTCTGCAGTCAAGTACTGCCTTGCTGCTCAACTACACTTTGCTCCACCCGACACCTGTCATCATGCTACTGCCATTAAGGGCTCTCGTAGCCGGATGTGATCCAAGAGTTTGGGCACCTCAAGGATCCTACCCCTTTTCTGTAGTCCTCTTGACTACAACTCTATGTCTCCCACCTCTTCTCTAGAGGCGCATGAGCACTCATGACACAATCGTCATCAGTCTCGACCTCTTTCTCTACATTAGCTGGAGTTGCCTTTGAATCAAAAGCCTCTCCCTTGTTTTTCTTCCTAGGACACTGGGATGCATAATGTCCCAACTCCCCACAATGGAAGCACTTAACCTTGGAGATGTCCTTCTTCTTCCTCTTCCCTTGCTGCCCCGTTGATGCTAGCGCTACATCCTCCTCCTCCTCTTTCTTGACTCGAGCTCCCTTACCACTACTCCCCGCCTTGGTCATCCTCCTAATCTCTTCTTGTCAAAGAGTTGCCCACTTCTCCTCCCAACCGTGAAGAGTAGCCCTGCCCAAAATACTTTGGACAAATGTCTCTCGCTCCTTAAAGACTGCATTTAGGGAAGTCCTGACCATAAACTTTGGATCTGGTGTAGACCCCACGGAAGTAAGTTGGTTGTGAATATCCTGCAACCTGAGAAGGAATGGATCTATCTGCTCTCCTTTTTGCATCTGATATGACCTCAGTTGATTCTCCAATAGCACCTTCCACTGCACGGAAGAGCCTGGTATAAGGTGGTCAGGGTGTCCCACATCTCCTTTACTGTGTTCTTCTCAGCAATATGTGGTATGACATGATCTTTGACCCCATCTAGGATCATGCACTTCGCCCTCGCCATTACGTCCTCATACTTCTCATTCTCAGCTGGGTCAACTAGGATAACCACTACTTTCAAGGCAAAGTCCTTGATGCGATGTCGATCCAAGACTTCCAGGATCCTGACCTTCCAAATGACAAAGTTGGAAGCCCCGTCCAACCTGTCGTGATCCCTAAGTCCGTTCACTGTCATTTCAGCTCCTCTTCTGGACTCCCTTTAAGTCTCGACTCCCCTCCTGGAAATCTCCCTTTAAGTCCTGATTTCCCTCCTGGAAATCCTCTGGCCAGCTGTCGAACTTCTCCTCTCCAATCCTCCTTGCAACTGCAACTCGAATCTGGATTCCTTGGCTAGAAATCCGTCAAGGTAGCGACTCCCTCTACCTTGTTTTCGTCTCCTTAGACACTGTTCTATATCGACAAAAACAACATCCCACTAGCTCCTCAAATCACAATCTGCCCACAACTCCCCAAGCCCTGCAACTGAAGAAACTGAGCCTTTCAGGCTCTACACAATCTTGGAAAAGGATGAATTCGCCCCTCCGACCAACTGCGTCTATCCTACCTGGCTAAGCAAGATGACGTGGCTCTTCGTGAGCCTCTTCTGCCTCTCTCTGCCTCTACGATCGCCTTTTCCTTGGCTCGAATGATGACGCATGTTATGCAACACTTCTTCTTTGCTGCTTCTCTCAGGACAGTTGCTTCTGCTGCAAATTCCATATTTATGTTGGTGTCTTTAGTCCTCCTGTGATCCGCAATCCTCTAATACCATGTTGAAATTTCTAAGTTTGACACATCAAAAATCCCTACTGCATTATCTGGTTTATTATCTCCTACTTGTTCTTTCAATTAACAAGTTATTTATCAATATAAATACCGAAATAAACACAAATGCAGCCTTCACACATATACAAATTAGCAACTAAAATAAACTGAGACAACACAAGGGACACTGTTGTTTTTGGACAATCATCCCCGGAAAAACCTAATGCGGGAAAACAGGTGCAGCAGATATGAAGGTTTTATTATTATGCAGTTTTCTGAATACAACTAGGGTGCTAGAAATGGCTCACTCTTCAGAGATTTTCCATGGCAGAAGTACCTTTCTTCGGAGATAGATATTCCGGCTAATCAGCAACCGGATGAGTAGCCTCATAGTGATCTTGACTGCTCCCTTAGCTAGACAGCAAAAGCTACTCCAAGCTACCCTCAGGAACTGCGTCACCCTCCAGAGACTGCATCACCCTCCAAACTCTGCGTCAACTAACCAGCTCTCAGTCTGCCCCACAAAAATTCCTCAGCGCTGCCTCTTCAGCCCAGCGGCAGCCTCTACGGCCTTTGCATCAGCGTTCCAAGGTTTTGTGTTGTCTCTCTGGCACTCTCTACCTCTCTGCTATGTATTCTCGATCTTTTGCCGAACTACCCTTCGCTGCAACAAATCACTAACTTGATTTCTCCGCAAACCCTACCCCAGAAGATCGAATTCTTGATCAATTTCGCGTATCTCCAACTGACCCTCAAGCCTCCTCTTATACTTTTCCTGTTGACGATTCAACAGCCGAGATTAAGCCCCGAATCAATGGCTAAGATTAGATTTGGCTTGATCATCGTTATTTAGAGCTTTCTCACCCATATTATATTAATACACATTAATATTTTAATTTTGCTAAGTTTAGACTTAGGGTCCCATTAAAAATATTAATTATTTTAATATCTCGTTTCCCCAAACGATTTCTGGGTCTTGGAGATCTTACGTGCCTTAGCCTCTCCACCAATTTTCACGGCTAGATCACATCTGATGCTACCAAAAATCAACACCTCTCACTAATCCTCTCATCTTGTTCATTCTCTCATTTAGCACCTAGACATTTAGGTTGCTTCCCTGTTTGGGTGGTGACTCCACTTATTCATCTATTCACAAGAACATACTCTAGAAGGAACCTTGGTATCCTGGTTAACCCTGCTCCCGATCCTGAAAAGGTTCTAAGAGCTCGGTTAAACAAGTTACATTCTAGAGATCGTTTAATTTTTCTCGGGTAGGAAGCCCTCCTTGACCTCCATCTGCTTTTCATTAATCCTCCTAATCAAGATATCATGGGTGACTTCTATGGGCCTTACAACTTCGCAAATATCCAGGGGTATCCGCATGATCTGCCAAATGAGTCAACTATGAACAGATTGCCAATCTTTGAGGCGAATAATGCTATCAACTTTGAAGAACATATAAAGAAGTTCAATGTGTTCATCCAGAGATATGTTCATTCAACGGACTATAATCATGAAGATGTCAGGATGAAATTATTTGTCTTATCATTAGAAGGTAGTGCACTTGACTAGTTTCACGACAAGGCCGATAATTCCTTTGACTCTCTAGGAACGCTCCTCAACGCATTCAGAGACAAATATGGGGATAGGAGGGAAGGAAAATACTTGGTAAAGGAATTCAATCCCATTAAGAAAAAAGAAAATGAAACAGTGGTAGAATTTAACCAGAGATTCAACAAATTGTTAAAGGATATGACTCAGGATTATAAGCCTCCTGACAAGACAATCTTAGAAACATACCTTGAGGCTTATCATGTAGAAGTACAGTATGAAATAAGACGGGCCCACCTTGTTACTTTAGTTGATGCCCAAAATACAGTTGAAGAGTTAGAGAAGGATAAAAAGGCTTCATGAAAGTCAAAAATCCCTGGTTATGAAAGAGGTATTGTTAAAGTTAAAGACGAGTCAGAAACAGTAAAGGAATTCAAGCCTGCCAAGCAAATAATTGACGTGCATAATCAACTAATACAGATGGAAAGGAATATCAGGATGCAAATGCAAAATGTGCCTCCCTGGAATAATAACAGGGGTAACAACAACAATCAATGGCCAAGAAGGAATTCCTCAAACAATCAAAGGCCTCCTACGCCACTTGAGTCTGCCAACATGATTGATGAGTCTATTTCCTTCTACAAACCGTGTGACAGTTTTCATAAAGAAAGCACATGTGCCTTTACTAGAAGGATCTTAGAGGAAGGTAGAAATCAACAAAATAATCATACAAGTCAAGATGAATCTAATGAAAGTCGATGTACCAATATGATTTCTTCAGCGTTCGCAATAAACACCTTCGATGAAGAAAAGGACTCCATTACTCAGGCATATGGTAAGAAACCCTCTCAGGAACAAGTTCTAGAGCTTGCAAAAAATAAAGGCTACACATATCAAGGGGAGGGTAAAAGTCAAAATCAGAATAAACAAGTTCCCGCTGAAAGATACAAATCTAGTTTAAACATGGATCGGGCCACATGGATAAATAACATTAAGACGTTTGTCCTAGTGCTTGCACTGTTAAAAATTCCTTCTCAAAGGGAATCTTTCTTCGGGGCTTTGGGTATGTTTCAATAGAAAGATGACGGAATTAATCATTGGGATGAAGAAATTAAGTTAAAAGACATTAACTATTACATGACTAATGAAAACCATGAATCGTTCTTTCTTACTTTGGACATAAATGACAGATTGCTTCACAAATGCATGCTAGATTCTGGTGCATCTAAGAATGTTATGACCAAGAAGGTCATGAAAAAATTAAACTTAAGCATTTCTAGAAAGGTTGAAGTCCTTGGTTTGGTTAAAGATTTACAAGTGGCCTTAGCCGATTATCCGTACAGAATCATTACCATGGATATAGTGGTCATTGATGCGCCAGATATGTGAGGAACTGTAATGACCGGATAATTTATGTGAATAAATCTTCTGTTGTTACCATTGTAGGTAAAATATGGAACAGAGATTATTGTTTTTCTTGAAAATGATTAGAATATTATTAATTCAAAAGTTGAATATGGATTGAGTAATTACATATAGTAACTTTCTATGAGGAAGTTATTCTCTTTTCTTGCCAGATTAAAAAAGAAACAGTTGCCAGCAAGTAAGGGGAAAACCCTAACTGCTTTTCCTCTTCCCATAGAAAAAAGGGAAAAGGAAAAGACCCGGGTTGTTAAGGAACAGACGGGGGAAAAGAAAGGCACTGAAGGAGAAAAGAGACAGTGCTAAGTCTGGTGAGGACTAGATAGCACAGGCACAAGTGGTGCATTATATTTGCCGAAGGCAGTGGTCTGGCAAATGAGCTTGGGGGGAGATTCAGTCTGGTTGACTAATCTCGTGGTTGGGAGGAGAACAAGCAACAGATCAATTCTCTCCATTCTGGAGAAGCACAGAAGACTGTAAGCGTGGCAGTACAGGTAAGTACAGCTACAGTTTTCATATTTCTGAGGCACTTCCATGTTCTTTAGAGATATCATCTACGCTGTAAGTTAAGAAGCAGAGTATTCTGACAAATAGTTCCGGCATATCAGAAAAAGAACAATTATATGTTGTCTGGAATGAAGAAATTAAATTAGATTCAACGGACTTAGATCATTTAATTAAACCTGAATGGAGGACTGTATGGGTTAGGTTGGTTTCGGCATTCGTTCAAATTCCGAAACCCCTTAGAAACCCGCACCGAATATTGAAGGGGAATAGTAAGTCTCCATGTTAAAGAAAGAAGAAAGGAGCCATCAAATTCATAACAGTAACGAAATAAATAAATAAAGAAAATGAAAACAGACGAACTGAGCAAAACAATAATAAACAATGACAAGATTTGTGGGACCTGTGTGTGAATGATTCTCCATACAGTAACCGAACCAACAGAGGCATTACACAGTGAAATAAGTAATACTCTCTTCTTTGCGACAGTGAAAAGACAGCGTATCTATGCACAGTGTTATAATAATCCATAGCAACCGATAAGTCTATTTATAAACCCTAGTTAAAGGGTCAAGATTTACTCAAATGTAAAAACAACGGAAGCTATGAGGTTCGCAAACATTTAGGGAATACTTCGAAAAGGTCCCGGATAAATAGTATATGGAAACCATGTAAATGCTAGAGTTAAACTGTCTGTAAAAGAGAAATTCGCGAACATATAGACTATATATATTCTATAGCGAAACCATAGAAGCTGCAATACAGGAAATTATTAAATGAATCAATCAAACGAGACCATTAACATATGAATAGAAACGATAAAATGTAACCTCTGTTCCCGAGCGCCGAGCACATTAAGGGTAGCAACCGGATAATATACGCATAAGTAACAGCAGATCGAACAAGAATATACATTCAAGTTTCAGTGAAAAACTATGCAATGATTAACAGATAAAATTCTAAGCATTTGTAATGGCAGTTCAAATACACCCAACTTCCAGTGCAAAATCATGCAATAAATAATAGATAAGCAAACCCTTGCCGGGACTTGACAGAGTCGTTAAGATAAACTGAAGTCTCAGAGTTTAAACATAAAAGGAGAAACTCAGAAACCCAAATATCCGCTCGGAGCTGAGCTATATACAGTATTGAACCACCAAATAGATAAATACTCATACATATATTAAAATGTTCCAAAAAGGCGCAACCAGGCTGAGTCAAAAACTCAGCGGTTCGCCAAGTAAGTTTCCTATACAGTACCAGAGAGAAATCTATTAACCAGGAGCTTAAACATCAAGATAAATACAACTATCGTATAATAATAAAAGATTAGGAGTCCTGCTTAAGGCGCGAATGCATCGCAGCAACCCTTGAGGACTCATAAGGGCAGAATCATAGCATCGAACTATGGATGGCTTCCTTAGCCAGGAAGAACCATAACGATTCATGCTTCCAATAGAAAACGGTAAGAACCACCTGACAGGAAAGGATAAAAATTAAAGCTCGCTTCCGGCACCGTCTTATTCATCTAGATTCTTTGCCAGGGGTCACAGTTCTTACCTGTGGAATAGTTCTTCTGGAGTGATGGTGTTGTAGTCCCCTGCCGCCGCGTAAATCACCGAACCCTGATCAAACAACCAATACGGATGAGAAAATAATTCCGAGAGTAGATTTAACAGAGCATTGTAAATTCTTTTACCAACTACAGTGAAACAAAAATGGGTTACCTGATTAAATGAGTTGGGCTCAGGGCAGGACGTCGGGAATCCGCATCGCCTTCAGGCACAAAAAGGCATACCCAAAACTTAATACCAAAACCTGTGGCAGACGTCTGAGGACTGATCGCCATATTCGAATGCAGGAAAGCAGAGCCCTCGAAAGACAACCCTCCCTCTATCAAATAAGCTTCATAAACCCTAAATGCTGCCTGTATAGCTGGCAAGCGAAACCATCACCGTTCGATGGAGGGATTGAATCTCCACCGTTAATCAAATCAGTAATCCCGAGGAGATCGAGTCCTTGCCTGCAGTATTAAATCCTGCTACCTACTCCCGAGATCAATATCCGGATCGGAGGTGGAATGTTTCGAGGCAGGTCCAATTGTCCACTTCTCAGATAATTAGCATTAAAAGACAGAATCCGTTAGGAGTACGTTGTCAGCGTAATCGAGTTGTATACGATTAATTCATACGCCGAGGGTGGCGAGTGTTTTAAAAAAATAATGTACATATTAATTCCGCCATGGTCAATGGTTTGGTAAGTGTATTATCATATATACACATTAAATTCCACTATGGGCGGTGGGTTCAACTAATGTACCCATTCATAATATGGGAAATCAAATAAAAAAAAAAATTACCGGTGTTATATTTATTTACTTTGGATTATTGGGTTGTGACAGGAACGTTAGTTTTTGGTCGCATCGGAAGTGCTCTAGCCATGAAAATTGGTGGAGAGGCTAAGGCACATGAGTTCTAAAGAACCCAGAAACCGTTTGGTGAAATTCCACCTGGATTGTATTTTATTAAAATAATTAATATTTCTAATGGGGTTGCTAAGTCTAAACTTAGGAAAATTAAAGTATTAATGGGTATTAATCAAAATATGGGTGAGAATGTTCTAGAAAGCAGATCAAGTAAAGTTCTAATTTTAACCATGGATTAGAGACTTAATCTCGGTCAATGAAGTCTCAACAAGAAAAGTATAAGAAGGAGGCTTGGGGTTCATTTAGAAAGACACGCGAAGAGAACGAATAGATCTGAAGTTCGATTTCTGGGGCTGAGAAGCTGAGAAATTTGAACTAACTAATCATTCTGCAACAGAAGGGCAGGGCTAGTTCGAGAATACTGAGCAGAGAGGTGGAGAGCCACTAGTGGAAGCAGCGCAGCACCTAGAGGGACTAAAGCTCGGCTAGTCTAAGCCCATGTAGTCTTGATGCAGAGCCAAAAGGGCCAGCGCAAAAGTGAGGTTGCCCTCATGCAGAAAACCGGAAACTGTCGAGGAACTGCCAAAATAGCCGGGAGAGGTTGACGCAGAAGCCCCAGGAGGCAAAAGAGACAGCGCAGAGCTTGTAAGGCTGACTCAAGGCCTACCCAGGGCTAGCTCAGAGATAGTCGGGGTTAGCCAGTTTTGCTGCCGGAAACTGCCAGGTGAAGTGAGTTAATCTCACTCAGTTTTCCACCATTATATTTTTCTGTCACTAGATTGTCGAGAGGCCAACCAGCATTGTATTCAGAACTACTGCTTAATAATATAAACTCTTAGAGCTGCTACACCGGTTTTCCCGCATTGGGTTTTTCTGGGGACTATTTTGTCCAAAAATAACGGTGTCCTATGTATCTTTTTCTTTGCTCAGTGTCTTGTTTCATGTAATCAAATTACATTGGTGTAGGCTGCAGAGGTAATTTACTTCAGTGTTATTCAAAAAATAACTTTATAATGTATATTAAAATCAAGTAGGAGAAGTAAATTCAGTTTTGTTGCAGTAGGGGTTCCTTGAAGGTAGGAATTTTCACATGGTATCAGAGCATTGATTTTGAAACAGGAAGAGCAGATCCAACATTGAGCAGAGAAGCCAATAGTTGCCTTTGAAAGCAATTTGAACCCCCTTGAAGGGATTGCACAGTCCTTGCCAGGAAAGCAGAGATTCTGAGGAAATCTCTCTCCAAGAGAGTTGACAGAGAGGTACGATTTCCGGTTCGTGAGCTTGTAGAGGCAAAGGGAGTGATGTAGAGCCTCAGAAGGGCGCAATTTTTGTTGGGGTAGAAATCCGTCGGAAAAGAGCAAAGATACATAGAAGGGGAATTTTCTCCTCAGAGGAATTTTCTCACCAAAAGTTCAAATTTTTCACTTGCTCGGCAACAAACCAGTGCTAAGTAGTGACTAGAGGAGTCAGTTCGACAGTTTGGGTGAGATGGCATCACATGGGCTCAAAGATCAGGACAGGTTGGAAGGAGCCCCCAACTATCTCATATGGAAGACCAAAATCTTAGCTGTTATGGAGGAGTACGATCTTGAAGCTTACGTCAAGAGTGTTGTGGTTGTTACCGCAGACAATGATCAAAAGAAGAAGTACAAGGCCGAGCAAGGAAAGGCAAAGATACAACCCAAGAGATGTGGGAAGCTTTGTCTTCATTGTATGAAGGTTCTTTCGAACAGCGGAAGATGTACTTAGAACAAAAGTTGTAGGGGATATTGATGCAGAAGGGAGAAGGGGTTAACTCCTATCTTCAACATCTTCAAGACACCAGAGACTGGCTTACTGCAATGAGGTCTACTCCTTAGTCTACCGCGATGGTAAGGACAACCCTGAATGGAGTCTCGGATGAATGGCAAATCTTCGTCCAAAGTATATTGGGCAGGGAAAGACTACCTTCATGGGAGGAGATGTGGGCAGCCCTTCAACAGGAAGAATTAAGGAGGGATCTAGTTAAGGTCAACCTCAATGGAAGCAGTGGGAGTTTGGCACGAAGAACAAGGAGGAGGAGGAGAACACAGCACTAGCATCAAAGGGTCAATAGAAGCAAAAGCAGAAGAAGAACATTTCGAAGGTAAAATGTTTCAGATGTGGCGAGATGGGCCACTTTGCATCCCAGTGTCCTTTGAAGCAAAAGGATAAGGATGAGAAAAATGATCCTAAGGCTGCTCTAGCAAAAATTGACGAAGATGAGTTTGCCATGAGTGCCCATGCATCTCCAAGAGGGAAATGGGGCAATATTGAACTGTAGTCAGAAGGACTACATGTGGGCAAGATCCTTGACAAGTCCACCTCTTGGATCAATTCCTTGCTACAGGAGCCCAAGATTCAGTAGTAGCGAGATGGACTTAGTGTCAGATGATGCAATGGGTTGATTGGAGAGACAGATGCAGTAGTCTGAGACCAGAGATTGATCAGCGCAGAGCAAGGTTGGCAGCAGTGCAGATGGCATAGTACAGAAGTCAGCAGCGACGCAAAAGATTCAGAGGGTCAGAGACTAGTAGCAGTCAAATTCCAACATTCACATGGTATTATGTTGAACACAGTTAGTTCAGAAAGTTCGGATGCTTTTCCGTTGCTAAGCAACAGCAATTGGAAAATGACACAGTGCAGAGCTAGTAGTGGCAATGTTAGCAGCAAATGCAGAAGGAGTTGTAGTACAGATGCAGCAGTTGTAGTGGCAATGTCATGGGTAGTCGTACACTAGCAGTAGCAGCACAATGTTGGTGGCAGCAACA
Source organism: Pinus taeda (assembly GCA_000404065.3). Classification (NCBI taxonomy): domain Eukaryota; kingdom Viridiplantae; phylum Streptophyta; class Pinopsida; order Pinales; family Pinaceae; genus Pinus; species Pinus taeda. The sequence continues at coordinate 253,211 of APFE030672788.1, read as the reverse complement.
GTGTGGAAAGGAGATGTTTCAGAGACAGAGCAGCGTACAGTTGGACATTGTTGTTAGAGCATTTTCCTCGCTAAAAGAGAGTGTTAGCTTTTGGTAGCATCGGAAATTCTCTAGCCATGAAAATTGGTGGAGAGGCTAAGACACATGAGTTCTAAAGAACCCAGAAATCGTTTGGTGAAATTCCACCCGGATTGTATTTTCTTAAAATAATTAATATTTTTAATGGGGTTCCTAAGTCTAAACTTAGAAAAATTAAAGTATTAATGGGTATTAATCAAAATATGGGTGAGAATGTTTTGAGAGCAAATCAAGTCAAGTTTTAATCTTAGTCATTGATTAGAGACGTAATCTTGGTCGTTGAAGTCTCAACGAGAAAATTATAAAAAGGAGGCTTGGGGTTCATTTAAAAAGACACACGGAGAGAACGAATTGATCTGGAGTTCGATTTATGGGGCTAGGAAGCTAAGAAATTCGAACTAAGTGATCATTCTGCAACAGAGGGGCAGGGATAGTTCGGGAATACTGGGCAGAGAGGTGGAGAGCCACTAGTGGAAGAAACGCAACACCTAGAGGGACTGACGCTAGGCCAGTCTGGGCCCACACAGTCTTTGACGCAAAGCTAGAAGGGCCAACGCAGAAGTGAGGTTGACCTCATGCAGAAAGCCGGAAATTGTCGGGGACTTGCCGGAACAGCCGGGAGAGGTTGACGCAGAAGCTCCAGGAGGCAGAAGAGAGCGCAACGCTGACGTAGAGCATGTAAGGCTGACACAGGGCCAGCGCAGAGATAGCCGAGGTTAGCTAATTTTGTTGTCGGATCAGCTAGAAACTGCAGGGTGAAGTGAGGTAATCTCACTCAATTTCCGGCATTATATTTTTTCTCCACCACTGGATTGTTAAGGGGCAGCCAACATTGTATTCAGAACCACTGCTTAATAATATAAAACCAAAAATAACAGTGCCCTATGTATCTTGTTCTTTGCTCAGTTTCTTGTTTCATGTAATCAAATTATATTGGTGTAGGTTGTCGAAGTAATTTACTTCAGTATTATTCAGAAAATAACTTGATAATGTATATTAAAATCAAGTAGGAGAAGTAAATTCAGTTTTGCTGCAGTAGGGGTTCCTTGAGGGTGGGAGTTTTCACAGGGAATGCTTCTCTCGAGGAAGTTTGCAGTTGATTTAGGTGGGTCCATTCAGATGGATTTATCTTATGCCACTATCCCCGCAACAACAGGTGGCATGGTCAGGTTGTACAAAGAAGTAAAAATAAGGTACCAAGTAGAAGTCCCAAAGAAGATGGAAAATGGTGAACAGGTTGTGTCACAGAAACATCCGCCTCACTTTGAATCAAAGTTCATCTAGCCAATGTGTCACTTTTTCCACCACCCATCCCCTTCGCCAAGCAGAAAAAGGGGAAGATTCTAGATTGACAGAAATATACAGCACAATGATGAGCAGTCACACCGACCTAAGAGGATCAAATTTCAGCATAGGACATCTGAGAAGCAACCTATTGATCTACCAGTCAGTGGATAGTTGCCTGAGATCATGCCTCATCGATGACATCTAATGCCATAGGGCATCGTTTTGTATAGTATCTCTAACCCTACTCCCATTTATTTCATGTCGTTAGATAGTTTTATTTCACACGTTCATATTATGTCATTTATATTTCAGTTTGTTAGAGTAGATTTTTCTATTCCAGCGATATTTTCTATATATGCATGACTTCAATTTTGAATGGATATATATTTGATGGACTTCTGTTTTCTTGGATGCAGGATTCTGGAGTTCTCATGTTACTTCACAAAAGAAATGTGTCCCCATACGGAGCTAGATGTTGCACACATTTTGTCAAAGTTCCAAGGAAGTGGAAGTGCTCAACTTTTTCAATATGACTGGGTTATCTATCACTGGTTTACACATCATTGTAAACCCATTCTGCAAGTTATATAATGTAAATGATCTTAGTAAGACCTTGAGTATATGTAACAACCTAGGTAAATCTATCATTTTGATGACGAATTTCATCCTAGGAGGGTTTTTAACCTCGCTGATTACCTGTGTTTCTAGACACGGCTAATCAGAAGAGTTTTTTCCCTCCATCTTAAACCCAAAAGCTAAGGTGAAATTTATTGTCGAATTATTAAGTGAGTCCTAGTGTTTTTAATCGAGTCTAATGTAAAAGTGGTTTGGAAATAATTTAAGCTAGTTGGCTTAATTATTTTATTACAAATCGCTTGGTTTACTAGATCATATTGCGTCGCAGATGGGTTATGTGTCTTGAGGGTCTAAGCCAAATGTGTATTCCCTCTGAGTTTTGTAAATGAAAAATTTTATGTATTAGAGGGTTGAAAAAATAATTAGATCCCCTCGTGTAAATTAATTAATTTTTCTGGAAAAATAAAATTAAATCCTAAGCCAGAAAATTAATTGATTAAAGTCAAATTTAAATTGTCTTAGGAAAATAAATTCTCCAAATGGAAAAATTTGTGGATCTTAAAAGAGTAAATTTTTAAAGGTCCTCCACCAAAGGGATATTGTATATTTCAAGAAAATATGTATCTTTGGACCTTCTTGGTTAAGTCTAAGTCAAATTTTTTAGGATTAAAATGGAATTAAATGATAAATTCGAAAATTCCTCAAAAATGAAAAAATCAAGGGCCAAGATTAAAAGATCTTGAAGTGTTTATCAACAACTAAGATTATTTTGACAAGGATCAAAGAAACTAGCCGTTATTTTTCCATTTGGAGGATTTATCTATAGATTAGAGAGTCATTTGAGTCTCTAGCATCTTAATCTTTGGCTAGAAAATTGTTGTTGAAGCAACTTTGTAACTATTTTCCCGCTGGAAACTATTTTTTCAATTATAATAAAGACTTTGGGGTGCAATTCAAGGTGTTCTTGGTTATTGATTTGTGGTGTGTGCTGACTACAGGCATCTCTATGTTATGTTGAATATTGTTAAGATTTGTTTTTTCATTAAATGGAAATAAAACCATATTATTAATAGTTTTGGGCTAATCTTAGGTGGTTTGGTTCTCCATGGGATCTAACAACTTATTTTTGAGATAAATTCATAGTGATTGCAGGTACTTCAGTAATTGGCCTCCAAGTTCACAAACTTGGGCAAGAATCCCTATTGATTGGATTCCAAATATTTATATGGTGGACTAAAACTTCGCTAAGGCTATAGTGTACATTGGGGTTTCTAAAGTATTTTTAGTCATTCTTTAAAGGACACAACTCCATAAAAAATATTTTTTTTTAAATTTCAAAAATTTTCAAAACCCTTGTATATTTGTAGATCTTGTGAATAATTTTGTAGATACAATTTGTAAATTATTTTTTCTAACTTGGGTTTTTGGAGTTATAAGTATTTTTGTATATATTTGGGGTTTGGGTGTTGTGTTTCATTTTGTAGGTTGGATCAAGGAATCAAGTCGAAGAAGAGCTAGATCTAGGCCGTTGAGGATAAGATCTAGTCTCTTGGAAAAATTGCAGGGCTACCCATGAAAGAATTTTCAGAAAATTGATGAGCTGAAGCATAAAAAAATTTTGAGCAAGGGTTTGAAGGTTTTCAGGGCCTCTAGCCCCAGTTCTCCCCTCCAAACCCTCAGCGTCCCTCCTTTGGCCCTTTGCATCTAGGTTTCTAGCCTTTCTAAGACTAATCGTGAGCCCTAGGGGTTGCGGCCTCACCTCCTAGGCCTACCGCAAGCCTCTCCTCCCCTCGGCTTCCCTTTCCTCGACCCTCCTTCCCCTCGGCCCTCCTCCGCTAGCCCTCTTTCCTTCTTGGCCCCTCTTCTCCTCATCCTCCCTTCTCTTCCCTTAATCACAACCCTCTAAGGGTTTGTGGCTACCCTTTGGCCGTAGGCCTTAGGACCCTCCCAAGGCCCTCAACCTCCTTCTCACCCTAGGTCATGGCCCTTGTGGACACACAGCAGCCCTTTTAGGGCCTTCCCCTTAGTCATTAGGCCTTCTAGGGCCTCTCCCTTCCAACGCTGACCCTCTTTGGCAGTTTTCAGCCCAACGCTAGCCCTATTGGGCTTGGTGTTGGCCCTCCTTGGCCGTAGCTTGCCCTAGATCCTTCTCTGACTTTTTCTAGACTGAATATTTGGTGGTTTTGCAGGTTTTGGGGCTCAAAATTTCTATTTCTCGGGTGGCAACTTGATTTAAAAGTTTAAGCAAATCTTGACCAATAGATCTTCAAGGCCTTGGGCCTAGAGTTTTCTCTCTAAACACTAATTTTCACTGTTTGATTACTGTTGTAATTTTCAGTTTGTAACAGTGATATCATAAGCCCTAAAATCACATTTAACTTGGTCAAAATCACTCTAAACTGCAAAATCTAAAAATTCATGAATTTTAGCCACTTGGGCATCTTAGATTTGGCTTATATCTGATTTTCTGTTGGCTCGAATCTACTGCATAAAGAACTGAATCAGATCTGAAATTTTCTGAATCATACCCTCTAAAAGCCCTAAAATTTGATTTTTTTCAAGTTTGTAAATTTTTTACTATTTTTGGGCATTTTGGGCATTGTCTTTGGCATTGCTAGCTTGCTGGTTTGTCATTTACTTACTGCTGAAATAAATATATCAGATCTGGAATATCTCTGAAAATACAACTTAAAGAGGCTAGTTACATCTGATTTTTTCAAGTTTGTCAAGTTATTTGGTGGTTGGGTTAATTTTTGTGACATTGGGCAAACATAAGCATTGATAAATTGATATTTACTTACTGTTGTTATAACTTGCTTAACTATTGTCCTAACAGGCACTTGTTACTCATAAAAAAATCATTGGAACATAAAGTGCCTAAGGTCCTAACAGGCGCTTGTTACTCATAAAAAAATCATTGGAACATAAAGTGCCTAAGTATCTTCATATTTTATTACTTGTTCCTAGCATTAATATTGTGAAAGTGGCTAACATTGTGTTGTTCACATCTAATAAGCTCACTCACCTATAAGAACTTGAAATCATAAATTGTCTTGGCAATAAGTCTCTTGGTCATATTGGTGTCTTTGTTGATGTGATTGAATTTGGGCATCTAATTTTCCATTAAGATAATTTGGCTCATCTAAAGTATTGGATATTGTTGAACATTGGCGTCCTATAGCTTTGTGAAGTTTGCACTTGTATCTTTTTACCATTTATCTTGTTAAGATTGTTATCTCAATAATTGTTAAGTATTGATTGCTTTAAGACAATTCATACTAAGTACTTAAGTATCTTAAACAATCCTAACTCGAGATAATTTCACTCATCATCCTTGCATAAGCATCCTAGATCTAGCTTGCATTAAAACTTACCACCTAGCATAAGCTAGGTTGATAAAAATCCAGGGCAACCCATCTCACCTAGCTTGAGGGGCTTGGCAACTCTTCGGTGGTTAACACGGTGACCTTGCAGTCGTCAAAGACACAGTCTCTACAACGCCGGAGGCATTGGGTGATAGGATCACAACAGAAGGTATCGTTAATCAGGCCCTAGCCTGCTTCCTGTTGACCTCCTTCCCACAAACTACCTTGGAGCCCAGCTTCAAAATAGTTAAGGGAAAGCCATACTTAGACTAGGCATATAATTAAAATTAACCAAGATCATTGCACCTCACATAAGTCCTAGGACTTGCATATCATATAGGTTAGTTAATCATTCAAGCAACGGGTGTCCATGCAGTCAATTGGTCTTAAATTTATCATAAGCAAGAATTGTGACTCCATTAAGGCACTAGTCTCATACTTAAAATCTAATCTAATCATTAAACTTATGAAATTTAACAAAGTAACTAGGCCACTCATCTTTGTCTCCCAAATAAGTTGGTTTCCAACTTGTTTTCCTTCACCTCATTCCCTAAGGACTAGCCCCCATAGCCTATTGTTGGGAGACAGCTAAAACTGAGTGGGCGGGAATCAGAGTGACAGCCCCCACGTTGAGCAGTCGTCGCGGTACCTGTACAATCCGAGCGACAACATGTCCAAAGATAGCAGGAAGAGGCTGGAGCCCACAGCTGAAAAGGGTATTTTCATGGGTTACAGTGAGACATCTCAACGTACAAGGTGTATATTCCATCACACAAGAAGACATTTCTTAGGTGGGACGTGAGGTTTGAGGAGGATAGAGCTTTGAGGGAGTCCTTAGAGCAAGTGCAGGTTGGAGTACTTGAGGAGGAGCTACTTGCTCCGGAGGAGGAGCCTTAGCCAAGATCACAGTTTGAGTCTCAATCAAGTGGCAAGAGGGTCGCACATCAGGATGATGAGGAGGAAAGACAAAGAAGAGAGCACGCAGTTACTCAGTTAGAGAATCCTAGCACACGGAGGAAGAGAGCCACGTGGGTCAACATGTTGATTCAGGAGGTCGAGGAGCATGTTGAAGCTCCTAGCTCTACGTTCATGCAGAACAAGCAGCCACAAAGGTACACAGGATATATGGCACTGATGACAAAGTTGTTGGACACAGAGCCTTCTTGTTATGAGGAGGCAGCCTCTTAACAAGTTTGGCAAGATGCCATAGGAATATTCCTACATCATGAAGAACGTTGTTTGGGAGATTGTGCCATGAGCAGAGAGCAAATCAATAATAGGTTCACGATGGGTGGCAAGGTGAAGCATGGAGCATATGGTAGTGTGGAGAAGTACAAGGCTAGGTTTGTGGCCAAAGGCTTTTCACGAGTTGAGGGCATTGACTATGCTGAGATGTTTACCCCAGTAGCACAATATTGATCCATCGGGACAATTCTGGCACTTGCAGCACAAATGGGGTGGAAGATCCACCACATGGACGTGGAGATAGCGTTCCTCAACGAGGTTGTTGAGGAGGAGATTTATATGGAGCAGCCAGAGGGGTTTAAGTAGTTCAACAGAGACACAAATGTGTGTTGGCTGAAGAGAGCTCTTTATGGGCTCAAGCAGGCTCCGAGAGCATGGTACACTCGTATTGACAACTACCTTCGAGGATTGGGCTTCACTATGAGTGAGGCGGATCCCAACTTGTATTTACATCATGGTTAGAGGGCTTCCACTCATTCTAGTGCTCTATGTTGATGATCTTATATTGACTGGAGCAGATAGCTTGATTCAGGATTGCAAGGTTGACCTCGCAAGGGAGTTTTAGATGAAGGATATAGGGCTTATGCTCTATTTCCTTGGATTGGAGGTTTGGCAAGGTGATGGTGAGATCTTCTTGGGACAGGAAAAGTACACACAAGAGATTCTCAGGAGGTATGCAGGATTGCAGGCCCATGGCCACGCCTTGAGTCACAAACTGGAGGAATGTTGATGCTAGCAAAGCAGAGTGAGTAGATGCTACATTATACATGCATTTCATCAAGTCGTTGATGTATTTGATCAACACACAGTCTAATATTTGTTTTGCAGTAAACCAACTGAGTTAGTTCATGATGGAACCGATCAAAGTTCATTGGGTTGCTGTGAAGCATGTTTTAAGGTATCTCAAAGGCACAACAGATTATGGATTATGGTAGAGACAGGTTGATGGAATGACTTTTGAGGGCTTCATAGATGCAGATAGGGCAAGGTCCTCCACAGATTGGAAGAGTACTTTAGGTTGCATCTTTAGCATTGTGTCAGCAGTTGTTTCCTGGTTTAGCAGGAAGAAAAGATCAGTTGCACTCAGTTTAGCAGAGGTCGAGTACATGACTGCTAGTTTGGAAGCGTGAGGGTATTTGGATGAGGAAGTTGCTTGTGAGACTTTTCATACATGGGATGGAACCTACTGTGATACATTGTGACAATCAAAATTGCATTAAGTTCTCTGAGAATCTAATGTTTCATGATCATTTCAAGAACATCGAGATCAGGTATCATCATCTCAGAGATTGTCTGCCAGAAAGGGATAGTGAAGCTACCGTACATTCCAACAAAGGAGCGAACAGCAGATATCTTGACCAAGGCATTGGCAAGGAGCAATTTTGTCTATTTCAAAGGCAATTTGGGGGTTGTACAGAATCCCTTCCTCACTAAGAGAGAGTATTGAAAATTGTAGTGAGTGGAAGGTCTTCTTTGGCTTGTGCCTTAGCTAGAAAGAGCACTAATTGTCTTTCTTTGACCATGGAGAGAGTTCATGGAGATGGTGATCTTATTTCCAATTTGCAAGAATAACTTCACGAGTTCATGCGTAGTGTTGGGGGATTAGTTATGTTGTCCCTTCTTCAGTTGACTACGTGATCAAGTGGCAGTTACAAGTTCAATTTAGGACGAGTTGAGACTTCAGTTATTGATTGAAGTAAGGACAAGTTATAACTCTACCAATGATTGGAAGAGAACCAGTTCGACTCAGTTAACTTGTCAATCACAACTCAAGTTCTAAATTTGTACTTGCCTAGTTAGCATGGATCGAATCTATAAAAGAAGGACGAAGGCACAAAGTTTATTCATTGTTGAGTGCACAAGTTTGCTTGAGATCTCTTTGCTTGTGGTGTGCGTATCTTTGAGGAGCTAGTGCGCACATTTTTAAGGGTTTCCTTGTGCTAAATAATAGGGAAAATTTGCACTAGGAAATAGGGGGCAATTCTGCACTAGTCCTAAAGAATAAGAGGCCCTGTGCGCTAGGAAATAGGAGGCCTAGTGCGTAAGGAAATGGGACCAGGTGAGCAGGGTCAGGGGATTGCAAAGTAGATTTGGGCTTATATAGCAGGACAACAAATGTGTTCTCAAGAGGGCAGATTGCCTTGTAACCGATCTTTTTGCTCAAACAATAAAATACCACATCAAGGAGACAGGGCTTTTCCTGTTGGGTTTCCTGAGAAAAATAAGTGTATTAATATGTGTGATGTGTTTTTACTTCTGTGTTTTTATTCCACTGCTTATAAGTTGTTAAGAAATTTTGTATCTTGGTGAAAGCAAACTAGATTTAAGTTTTTAGTTATTCATCTAAGTAATTGCAGAATTTCATGGAAATTAACAAAGTACTAGGAAGTTGGAGCTTCCTTTCAGTTATAGCTAAGAATTTGTGTACTAATAAATTATTAGAAAAGCATTCGGTGATTTTTCTCCCAGAAGGGTTTCCACCTAAACATATGTTGTGTACTACTCTTGTGATGTGTTGATGATTATTGTTCTATTGTTCATGCTCTAAAATTTTATAATTAACTAATTGTAAGTGAAATGTCGATTCACCCCATCTTAGTATTTCCAACAAATCAATTACTTGTTATTTTTCATCATCACACTTGGATTTCAGCCTCTTATCGAGAGCTTGACTTAGCCTTTATGTAACTAGCTAGTTGTGGAGATGTGATTTTTATGGTGCTCTTGCTATTAGAGATTGGCTTATGTCTTGGAGGTGTTTTTTTGGGATTGAAAGAACACTTTTTCATGGAGAAATTATAAGTTTATTAGAGACTTTTCAATGTTTTACATGTACTTAATTATTGCTAGGGTTTTTCTATGCTCCATGTCTAAATGCAAATTGTTTATGGAAAAGCTTGGATAATCTTTGCATGTTGAATATCTCTTCCTTAAAATCCACAGTAGACTTCCTAGTTTGCCTCTCCTATTTAACTTCTCCCCTCACAAAAAAGATAGTTAGGGTTTATTCAAGTGGAAACACGAGCTTTCCCCCCTTACTCCAAGTATTTGTCCTTTATCTCTTGAAGTTGCCTAAAGACTCCATTAGCCGAGTAAGATTAGGAACAGGTAACCTTTGTGTTAATCAAAAACTTTGAAAAACTAAACATTTTCCTTCTTTTCTATTTTCCTAAGCCTTTTAAGGCAAGCCACTAGGGCATTTAGCAAGAGTCGAATTAATTTAGGGCACTTATGGATGAGTGTTTGTGCTAATGAAACTTAAGTTTTATCTTGGTGATCCTTTTGCACTCTAAATATAACCTTTTGCATGGTAAAACTTCCCCCTGGAGGGTTAATGTCATCCTTCCCTCGATATTTTTGTGCCCTAGAAACCCTAACCCTAATAGGGCTTCAATTTGAGGCTTACTTGGAGGGTTTGCTTTATTATTTTATTGAACTTACCTTTTAGTAAAAACCCCTTTCTTTGACTCATATGTGACTAGGTACTCCTTTGTTGCTACATATCAAGAAACCCTAGGTCATATAAGTCTTTATCTAATCTAGGTGCATGATACATTGTTCCTTATCAAGAAGAATTGAGCCTTTGTCCATTAAAGAGTGTCTTCACCTAGCCTATATTTTCATCACCTTGAACCTTATAACCTAGAATATCTTCTTAGGTGATCATTGGGAAGCCTCCCTTGTAGTGAAATTCCACTAAACAGCAAGAGGAAGATTGTTAAGATGGCAGTGGCAATCTACCTTATTTTTTGCAACAAGGTTTAGCCCTTGCCTTGTTAGTCCCCTCACAAGGCCTGCAAGATTTTTAGGCAACAGTCCCTTCAACTCATCCTACGCAAGAACTCTCCAATTGCTTCACAAACCCTAACCATCAATACAAAGAATCAGTAAGGCATCTCATCAAGCTATGTAGCCACATCAAAAGCTCCAAAACAAGCTAACGTTAACACCAACAAGTCCACTCTTGGATCTCTCAGAAGCTATCAAGGAGATTCACCAAGTATGCATCACAAAAACACCACTTGCATCCAAGAACTAGAAATATCACCCAAGGGTTCCATCCCACAAATCATAGGTCTAGCTCATACCAAGACTTCATGAAAAACCCTAGTGCTCTAAGTCTTCTTTGGGTTTACTTCACACAAACCCTAAATCTCATGGCTTTTATATCACACAAAGAGAAAGAATCCAACACAGGTACATCAATATTATAAGTACATACTTGAATAGTTCATGATAACAAAGGCTTTCTCCTCCCTTTATAAGAGTCCCCTGAGGGAGACCAACAATAAAAAGGTGCACTAAGTCCACACCAACCTAGCGTAAGTCACTAGACTAAGTCCAAAAGTGGAGCGCTCCTCTAACAAAAGAGTACACATGCCATTAGATGGGTGGGCACCACCTCCCAAATGGACCACATTCCACGCTAAGCCTCCACATGTCAAACGCTCCTCATCACAAGGCTACACACTCACTAAACAAGCTCCTAAGCTCCAATGCTCCTCCACATGTGTGTATTTAGGTCCTCCACATGTGTGTATCTAGGTCCACAAGCAATCTCCACTGGAACACCCTCCAAGCAAGACTCCTCAAGCCATGCACTCTACCTTGACCCATGTGCCACATGATCCCTATGCTCTTAGGGCCAAGCACCCTTTCTCCTCATGTCAAGCCCTCCTTCATAAGATAGCTCAACCGCCTAAACCAAGCACCCATCCTCCTCAACATGTCTCCATTTAGAAAAGGTCAACTACCATATAGACTGCTAGGCTAAGTCACCTGACACGAGGATTCGGGATTCGTAGGATACGGGGATTTGAGTGTCGGATTCGGACACGTTGACCCCCCGGAATTTGAGTGTCGGATTCGGACACGTTGACCCCCCGGAATTTGAGTGTCGGATTCGGACACGTTGACCCCCCGGAACAGGACACGTAGGATTCGTTATATATTATTTTATTAAAAAATATATATATATATATTAAGAATTACATATTTCTTACACAAATTCTCATTAATGATACAAATTCATTGATTTCAAACATAGATCTTCATCTAGATGTTAGTTTTACTGTTTAGAAAGTAAGTTAGTAACATTATAGCATGCATAGTACATACAAAATTCAAATATCTGCATAAACTCTCACAAACCCTCCCAAACCTCATAAACCCTCATAAACTCTCACAAACCTCATAAACCCTCACAAACCTCATAAACCTCATAAACCCTCACAAACCTCATAAACCCTCATAAACCTCATAAACCCTCACTTTTTTGGGATTCGAATCCCAAAATCGGGACACAGAGTGTCCTAACAGGAACACGACCGAGATTCGACATGTGGTGTCCCATTTTAGGATTCAAATTCCCATCAAATCGTGTTGGATTTGTGGGATTCGGACACGTGGCCTGTTTTGGACGAATCTGGTTTCATAGCTACTAGGGTAAACCCCCTTTCTCCTCATGCCTAGCCCTCCTTCATAAGCTAGCTCAATCTCCTACATCAATCACTCATCCTCCTCAACATGCTTCCATGTAGAAAATATGAACTACTTTATAAGATAACTAACTCCACAAGAAGTATGCCTCCTCTAGGACATATCTTGAGGAAACGCATCCACCTATAGTAAGCGCTCAAAATGTCAATGAACCAAAACAATTTAAGAAATTAGCATACAACAAGAGGCTAGGGTTTCACCATGCACTATACATCACATGAAACACACCCATAACATGGTTTAAACACTTTTGGAGCAACCAAAAGGATAACAAAATCTAACATTGAGAATGAGAAGAGAAGAAGTTCCTCTATTAGGAACAACACCAGTAGAGTGTTCTTCTCCTAAATATAAAAGAACCAACTAGAAATTTGGAATAGAACATGTATACTCTTGCAATAGCACAAGTGGAGCACCTTCCTCATGAAGAGTACACTAAATGCATGGAAGAAGAATGATTGTTGCTAGCTTGCATTACGTTCATTGCAATTAAATTCACCCTGACCATTTTAAACTTGACAGGAGAAACTTATAAGAATGTTGTACAGGTTGTATAGTATCCATTAAGAGATCAATCTTAATTCATCTACCTCTACAAAATGGCTTTCAAATTGACCAGGTCGTAGTCATGTTTATTTTTCCAGAATTATGATGTGTTGACTTAGAAAATCACTTTAAGAATGCCGCGGGATTTGTTTTTTTCCAGCAATGGTGGGAAAATGAACCTTTCTTTTTTTAAATCCCGTGATTTCTAAACTCAATTTTCTCTATTTTTTATTCACTGATTTGTTATGGACATTCATTTTTCTGGCATTAGTCGGACAGGTGGCCAATACCCATATTCGACAAATGTAAAAGAAAAGTTCTCCGGCACTTGTCTAAAAGCTTTTATGGTAGCAGGCCCTTAAATATAATGCAGGAAAACCGTATTTTTCCGGAGCTCATCTGAAATATAATCCATACGCGTAGTCTAACTATTCGATGATTTTGCCCCTTTTAGGCATATTTCCAGGCAATGTTACCCCAACTTTGCCATGGATTTTTTTTAAATGGTAAGTTTTAGGTAAAATGCAGAGAATTTTTTAGGACATAAAATCTATTTATACATTATAAAATATATTTATTAATTTATGTATTAAAAAAAAATGCGAAATCACAATCTCCCTATAAATTGTATCACGAAATTAGGATAAAAAAAAAAAGAGCAAAAAACCAAATCCCTATCTGGTGTCGCCAACTGCTTTGTGGAGGAGGTTGGCTGATGTCTTCCTTTAATGTTCTCAAAAATTTGCATACTATAAGCTGCTTCGCTAAAAGCATTACGAGCTGCTGTTATCTCTGGAACTAATTGAACCTTCTAGCTATTGCAACTAACAATAAGAAGCGGACTCGCAATAAATTAAGCAGAATTCCAATGTGTGAAGATAAAGTGGTGACATACAGGGGTAAAACCTTAACAATGGATAGCATAAATAACAAATTTAAGATAGAGTGTTACAGACCTTCTCACTCTTCTCAGCAGAGGCTAAAATATCCGCTCCTCCGCTTTTAGGGACATGAGAAGTAAATGTAGACCATTTATTTTCAATTATTCGCCACTCTGATAGATCGCAAGCCATTAACGTTCGTGGAAGAGAACGGCGAACTTGCGAAAGTGTCGTAACTGCCTCCATTTGGTATAAATTATTCTGCTAACTTGCCTAATTTTTGGCGGTTGAAAGGTTGGACATGTCGTTGCCGGCCATGTCTATAACCTTGTGCGCTGCAGATTGCTTTCAAAAGTTTTGAATTCGAAGGGGAATGTCGTAGAAGCCACCAGCCTCTTGTTCGGATAGTTTCCTTGTTAATATATTTGTGGATTTTAAATTTTACACAACAGATATTTAAACAATACACGCATTCTATGATATGAACACACGGCATCGAAAAGAACCTTGATGATAAAGGACCGTACTATTTGATAAAGAATCTCAATAGATGAAGTTAATATTGAATAGCATATGTGACACTTAAAATCATACTATAACTTAATTTATATAAAGTTAATTTATATAAAGTTACTTTGGTTAGAAAAAAGATAAGAATAGAGGAAAATTCAATGTTTTTGAGGACAACAAATTTTTAACACAAGAAAATTGTACTCTTTAAAATAATGTTGGGGAGATCAATTAGAAGGGGAATAGTGGTTCCCAAAGCTTCAATAATTAACAAATATAATTCAAAGTGCACTTTGAGAACTGCAAAAAAACAAAAAATAGTAAATTTGAATCAAATTGCTTTTTGGTAAATGCTTGGTTTGATGAGGAATGCAAAATGGCAAGGAAAACCTTGAAAAAGGCAAGCAAGAAGAAGATGATTGTAAAGCTATATAAGCATATTTTAAAAAGGAAAAAAGTTGAGTTCATGAAAACAAGGCAAGGAGAGTTAATATGTCTAGGCAAGAATAACCCAAAGTTTTTTTCGCATGAACTTCAACCAAGGAAGAAGCAAATTCAAAATAATATTACAGCCAAACAATGGTTTGACTATGCAAGACAACTCTATGAAAAAGAATTAGAGGATGAGCCTCCTCCCACGATCAACACAACTACAAATTTTTTCACACTATAAGAAGTGGAGACAAGAATTAAGAAGTTGAAAACAGGAAAGGCAAAGGACTTGGTTGAACTTCAAGCAGAATATCCAAAGTTGGGATTGAACATTCTTACACCATGCATCATGGAAATATTCAACAACGTCATTCGGCAAGGATTCCCATGAGATTGGACAACTCGTCTAGCAATACCCCTTTTTAAAAGGGAGACATTAATAATCCTTCCAACTATATAATCATTATCATCAATCCTTTGTTTGCAAAGCTCTTCAGCGGCATGGTAGAGAATAGAATCAGTAAGTGGGTGGAAATCAAAAAAAAAAAAGGCCAAAAGGGCAAGCAGGTTTTAGGCCGAAACATTCTACAGTAGATCATGGTATCAAGTTGAGACACATTATTGAAAAGGTTTGGGGAGGCAAGGAAGAAGTTTTTTTTAGTTACCAGAGAATCCACAGTAAGAACACTTTTTTGCCAACGTCTCAAATCCCAACCGGGATCCATCATCAGGACCAGATGAAATCAATTTATTCATTTGGTCCTGATGATGGATCCCGGTTGGGATTTGAAACGTTGGCAAAAAAGTGTTCTTACTGTGGATTCTCCGGTAACTAAATCAAAAGAAATAAGCCACGGAGGTCTAAAATCCAGAATCATTTCCCTATACGGAGGGGATACCTGGAGTGAAATCAATTTATTCATTTGGTCATGATGATGGATCCCGGTTGGGATTTGAAACGTTGGCAAAAAAGTGTTCTTACTGTGGATTCTCCGGTAACTAAATCAAAAGAAATAAGCCACGGAGGTCTAAAATCCAGAATCATTTCCCTATACGGAGGGGATACCTGGAGTGAAATCAATTTATTCATTTGGTCCTGATGATGGATCCCGGTTGGGATTTGAAACGTTGGCAAAAAAGTGTTCTTACTGTGGATTCTCCGGTAACTAAATCAAAAGAAATAAGCCACAGAGGTCTAAAATCCATAATCATTTCCCTATACGGAGGGGATACCTGGAGTGAAATCAATTTATTCATTTGGTCCTGATGATGGATCCCGGTTGGGATTTGAAACGTTGGCAAAAAAGTGTTCTTATTGTGGATTCTCCGGTAACTAAATCAAAAGAAATAAGCCACAGAGGTCTAAAATCCAGAATCATTTCCCTATACGGAGGGGATACCTGGAGTGAAATCAATTTATTCATTTGGTCCTGATGATGGATCCTGGTTGGGATTTGAAATGTTGGCAAAAAAGTGTTCTTACTATGGATTCTCTGGTAACTAAATCAAAAGAAATAAGCCACAGAGGTCTAAAATCTAGAATCATTTCCCTATATGGAGGGGATACCTGGAGTGAAATCAATTTATTCATTTGGTCCTGATGATGGATCCCGGTTGGGATTTGAAACGTTGGCAAAAAAGTGTTCTTACTGTGGATTCTCCGGTAACTAAATCAAAAGAAATAAGCCACAGAGGTCTAAAATCCAAGTATTTTGTTGTTTTTTTACTTCAAAAAGGCATTTGACATGGTTCCTAGAGATAAGTTGTGGAATAGAATGGAAGAACTTGAAAGTCCTTTGCATTATAGAGTTGTTGTCCATAGGCTTTATGAAGAGGTGAAAGTCAAATTAGAACTTCAGCGGGCATTTCAAAAAGCTTTAGAAGTGACATCGGAGTCAAGCAAGGTTGCCCTTTATCCCCTACTATTTTTTGTTTATATATTGATAAATTGGAAGAGTGGCTAAATCTGCAAGGTGGGGATGGTGTTCGGTTGGGGGAGTTTTTGATAAAGCTTATTTTATATGTTGATGACCTTGTATAGATTGCTAAATCGGCCCAAGGATTGCAGTTGCACCTATATGCCCTTAAGCATTTTTGTAAAGCAGTGGGGATACAAGTCAATACCAACAAGACCATAATCATGATTTTCTCAAATAAAAACACGCAAAGACATCATATGTTCTTCTTTGAAGGCAACATTCTTGAAGAAGTAAACGAATACAAGTACCTCGGGATTGATTTCAACAACAAGCTTAATTGGGAGGACTGTAGAAAGAAGATAATTATAGGAGGGTGGAAAGCATTATATGTTGTTCAAACAGATGTCGAGAGGCAAAGTTATGGGATTGGAAAATAATTAAAGTGCTTTTTGGGCTCCTAGATTTTCCAGTGATATTATATGGGTGTGAATTGTGGGCTAGCAGCATCCCTATCTCAAAATGGAAGCAAATTGAGAAAATCCAAAAACGCTTGATCATGAGTAAGTTTAAAATAAAAAGTTTGGTTTCTTATGAGATAATGTTAAGTGAAATAGGAGCAACTCCCATCGAAGCAATTGCTATGGTGCATCTCATAAGGTACCTACAAAGAATTGAACAAATGGGAGAAGGTAGATGACCTAAAGTTATCTTCAATGAAGGAATGAGTGAAAGAAAGAAATCATGGATGAGACAAAACAGTAATTGGACGTAGAAATGGGATATTTACCTCAATGCATGTCCCACAAATAGCAAGGAGTTAAAGAGTTTTGTTATGGAGAAGTTTCGTAAGCGTATATGGGGAAAAGAGTTGGGTAGAAATAAGAAGTACTATGTTCAAGAATTCAACCCCACTTGTGATCTCCAACAAAAAGAATACATTGGAGCTAGCATTCCATGGAGAGCAAAGATTCTTATTGCTTAATTAAGAACTAACTTGCATCAACTACAATGTGAAACAGGTCGGTGGAAAAGACCTAAAGAAGCTTGGGAAGAATGGGTGTGTGCTTTTTGCACTTCTGGGGCAGTGGAATCAGAAAAACATTTCATTTTGGAATGTGATGCTTTCAGAGATATTAGAGACAGTTACAGTAGTATGTTAACATCAGTTCCTTGGCATTGTATTTTTAGTGAGGGGACTATTAAAAGGTTGGGTCAGCTCATCATTAATTTGAATAATAAAAGGATTGAATTGCAAAACGCAAAAAGCAGAGAACCTAGTGGTCCCATAGACTATATCTAGTCTCGTGGGCGTTAAAATTGCATTTCATTTCATTTCCTCCATCGGAGGTAGGTGACTTGAACATGGGTACAATTATTTCAAATGAATTAATTAAAAATTTTGGACATGGAACTATTCTACATCAAGACACACTTTGTGCATGTGGTTTAGGTGGATTTTCTAGCGCTAAACCAATTTTCCAAAGTGAACTTGAATTAAATGACAAAGCAAAATGAATATACAGATGTCAACATTCTTATAGAGTGAATCAAGTCAAGCCATGGAAGTGAAGTGGTTGATTATATAGTGAAGAGAACACTTAAGTGATTGATTATATAGTGAAGAGAGCACTTAAACCTACATCAAGACACTCTTTTGTGTATATGGTTTTGGTGGAGTTTCTTGCATCTAAACCAAATTGCTAAGTGAACTTGAAGCAAATGACAAAGCAAAATGAATATAAGGATGTAACATTCTTATATAATGAATCAAGCCAAGCCATGGAAGTGAAGTGATTGATTATATAGTGAAGAGAAGTGAAGTGATTGATTATATAGTGAAGAGAACACTTGAGTGATTGATTAAATGAATATAAGGATGTAACATTCTTATATAGTGAATCAAACCAAGCCATGGAAGTGAAGTGATTGATTATATAGTGAAGAGAACACTTAAGTGGTTGATTATATAGTGGAGAACACTTAAGAGGAAGAAGTTAAATTGTTATTATGGTTGAATTTTGATTTTTATTGAATGCAAAATTAACAATTCATTTAAAACAAGCGTGGTACAACAATTTAATATAGTTTAATCAAAAAAATGTTGAATATAAGATTATTTTTTTTTTAAAATATATTAAAAAATAATGTTTTAATTTATTTTAAATTCAAAATATCTCATAATGTTAATAATTAAAAAATAAACAATAAAAGGGCCATATATTAGATATCCTACATTCTGTTCTCTTCACCTAGGGTTTTGACAGCTTTGAAACCAAATTCTACAGCTTTCATATTGGTTGGCTTTGGTTGGTTGTCCAGCTCCTACCATGTGGATCCTTACAGGGAACCACTCGCTTAGTTGTGTGGCAGTGAAATTCCAATGAGTGACCCCTTGCTTGGGCGGGGGGTGGGCTTCATCCTTTCGAGATGCAGTCAACCAGACACCTTTCGTCCATTCACGCAATACATCGCCAAGAGCTCCGGCTGGAAGTGAAGTGATTGATTATATAGTGAATAGAACACTTAAGTGATTGATTATATAGTTGGGAACACTTAAGAGGAAGAAGTTAAATTGTTATTATGATTGAATTTTGATTTTTATTGAATGAAAGATTAACAATTCATTTAAAACAAGTGAGGTACAACAATTTAATACCATTTAATCAAAAAATTGTTGATTATAAAATTAATTTATTTTTAAAATATATTAAAAAACAATGTTTTAATTTATTTTAAATTCAAAATATCTCATAATATTAATAATTAAAAAACAAACAATAAAAGGGCCATATATTAGATATCCTACGTTATGTGCTCTGCACCTAGGGTTTTGTCAGCTTTGAAACCAAATTCTCCAGCTTCTATATTGGTTGGCTTTGGTCGATTGTCCAGCTCCTACCACTTGGATCCTTACAGGCAACCACTCGCTTAGTTGTGCGGCAGTGAAATTCCAATCAGTGGCCCCTCACTTGGGCCGGGGGGAGAGATGCAGTCAACTAGACGCCTTTCTTCCATTCACACAATACAACGCTAGGTTTTTTGGCTTCAACGACCACGGAAAAACCAAATGTGGGGGCCCAAAGGCAGGCTTGGGGCCAGAAACGTTGTCTTCCTAACGCATAAAATAATCCCAAGTTCACGATCCCCAACAACCGTCTCAAGCAATCACAACAATACATGAAGGATGACGCCATGATCTGTAAGTTCCTAGGTACTTGACCCTGAGAGCACGATATTCTCCAATGAATCAAGCACAAATGGGCTCCCCGAGGACAAATCGAACTCCAACTCCGCACTAAGGGCTTTTTCACATGATTTTTGCAAATATGGATGATAGGAAACACATCTTCGAGAATGTACTATATTTCATGAACAGTGTGGGGCTCTTTCTTCAATATTGGGAGGAATTCTATAACTCAGACAAGGAAGAGTTCTAGGTCGCACCAGTATGGGTCAGGTTATTCTCCCTCTTGGATGACTTTTGGGAACCTAATATCCTGGAAGGGATCGACAATGCGATCAGAAAATTTGTGAAAACATCAGAGATAACAAAGTGACGAAGGCATGCAGCTTATGCCTGGATCTGTGTTTATATGAACATTTCCCAACCCCTTGCTGAGTCTATAGAGCTAGTTTACCATGACTCTATTTGGACAAAACCTCTTAACTACAAACATGTCCCTTTCAAATGTCATCGTTGCCACGAATACGGGAACTTGTTTCATGATTTCCCTCTCACCTTAGCCAAGGAAGCTCAATATGCATCCCAACAACGTGACGATGAGGGCTATCACCAAGTTGGGGGAAGGAGAAATCATCCGACCTGAACACATACGACACCTCTAAATGCTCGCCCGAACCCATTGACGCCTCCGCCAAGATCATATCTACAATCCCAATTGGATGGAAAATCCCCTCCTCTAAGGGATGCAAACGCTTTTGCACTCCTGGAAACCCTGGAGCTAGAGCAAGCAAATCAAGTAGAATAATTTGTTGTTCCTCACAGATCACGCCAAGCAATGGAAGTTTATAGACAAATCCCAATCCCAATAGATAAAGCTCTGCCCAAGAGGAAAGTGTCAGAAATTGCAGAAGATGATCGCAGACAGAAGGAGCTTCTCAATCACACAAGCAAAGTTTTGGAGATGGAGGGTAAAAACAACAGACTTGGACTGGAAGAGAGGAAAATGCTTGACCTTTTTAGAGGATGGCTCAAAGGTAACATCAACGACATCCCAACTAACCATCTTTCTCATTTTGGGAATATCTTCAACCAATGGAGCGTTAGAATGGGAAAATAAGAGGCAGATCCCAAACCTCCCAGTTCAAGCAAAGAAGGAGGTATGTTGGCTCTTACAATCCCAAATCCAGGCATACATGATTAAGGAAAAAATGGTAGGAAGACGATAAGAGAAGTAATCAGGGAAGTGGGTGAACTTCTACTCAATTCGGGACAAGTGGGACAACTGCCAAATTATTTCCAAAATCTGTCGTCTCCTCTCAATGAAAATTATTTCTTGGAATATTCAAGGCTTCAACAAAAAATGTAAGCTCCGATATCTAAAAGAAAAAATAATTAAAGTTAAATCGAATATTGTGATTCTACTGGAAACTAAAATGACAACAGAAAAAATTATTAGAGGCTAGCTAGTATTGTTGGAAGAATAATGAAGTCATGATGATAGATGCCATTGGCATGGTTGGTGGCCTCGCAGTGTTATGGAACCCCACCCAAGTAATCTTCAAGGGTTGGATTGGCACGCTATGTCTAGAAACTTTCGGCCTATCGGATCTGAAAAGTGGTATAGTCTGGCAGTAGTCTACAGACCCTCCACTCCCAAAGCAAAGGAGTTTTTACTTAAAGAGATCCACTCCCTCTTATCCACTTTTGCTTCTTCAGATTTGATTTTAGGGGGAGACTTTAACCTAATCCAAGATTTGGAAGAAAAATGTGGAGGGATTAGATGGCTAGATCCAAGTTCCACAACCCTTAATGATCTAATTGAGGAGCTTCGCTTGGTGGATGTGAACACAAAATTGGGGCTTCATACTTGGAATAGCAGGAGAGGTGGCCAAAACTAGGTGCCCTTCTATCTGGATCGCTTCCTTCTATTGGAAGAATTACTCTTAAAGGATCTATTTATTAAAGCCTCAATCCTGCCTTCTCTTGGCTCGAATCATTGGCCTATTTGTCTCATTTTGGCCTCTCACTCACCCCTAAAGAACAAACCCTTCCATTTTGAAAACTTTTGGTTACGGCTGATCCATATTTAAACAAGAACTCAATAAATTACAGATATAACCATAAATACTGAGATGTAGCATAAATAACACTTCATTTCATTAATATCAAATATTGAAATATGCATACAAATAGAATGGAAATAAGAATAGCTTGGGCAATGGTAGTTTATCTTTGAGAAGAGATGTGGTGGCTACATGCCTCTGTACTGTGTTACAATGAGGCTTGAAGGACTATTTATTATTGAGAAACAATGGAAAACCCTAAACATCCAAAAACCTAACCCTAAGAGATGAAACGCCAAATTATGGGCCTCGTTGGGGTAAGTTGTTACATCAACTTCCCGGGGTCGTAACTTTGGCATACGATCTTCGTTTGATGCACCTTATACCTCGTTAGAAATATTTATTTGAGGATTACAACTACTGACAGTGAATACCAAGTCAAAAACTTATATTCTCTAATAGTGGTTTTCCCAAAAAACATCGTTTAGGGCCTCAAAAGGGCTTTGGAAGTTTAGGACCTGAAAAACTGCCAAAAATAGTATATTTTGCTACAATTAAGGAAACGAAAAATCTGAAAGAAACAATGGTGGGGGTCCAAGTGGAATAGATAGGTGGCCACCAATATCCACCTGGATCATTCCTCCCCCCTTAGGACGCAATGGTCCCTATTGCGTTGAGTTCCTCCATGAAATGAGGAAACTTCTGCTAAACTTGGTCCCTCGTGAGCCACTTGCCCTGGTGAAGGAGTTGGAATGCTTTGACAACTTGATATAGTTGGATCCTTTGCTATCAGGTTTTCTTGATCTATGTGTCCATGATCCGATCAGTTCTGGCTTGTTCCATGCAGTTTGGGTTTAACTTTGTTGGTGTGAGTTTTTCTGCAATGTTGGATGTGTCCAACAATGGTGGAAAGTAGGGCCAAAGGCGGTCCACAATGAACATTGGGTGCAAACCAAGGAATGGTGGAATACTGAGCTCGAAGGCATTGTCCTCTACTTCCTTGGTGATGGTGTATGGCCCATATCGGAGCGGGTGAAGCTTGCAGTGGGGCCCAACAAAGCGCTCCTTCTGTAAATGCAGCCAAACTTTGTCGCCCACCTAGAATTTGTGTGGCACCCGATGCCGATCATGTCGATGCTTGTACTTAGCATTGGCTCTGCCCAAGATGTCATGGACCTGTTAGCAGATGTGTTGAATGTGTTCAATGAAGTTGTTTGCCTTGTCGACTTCAGACTGGACATAAGCCGAATCTGTCTGAGTAGCTACAAACGGTATGGCCACATCAATGGGACATAATGGTTGGAATCCCAAGCCCACCTAAAAAGGACAGTGGCTAGACGAGTTGTGGAGAGTGTTGTACCTCCGAGATGATAATGGTCAATTGATCATGACAGAGCATCTAAGATATATGTTTTGGGGTTTTGGTTTTAGTTTTTATGGAGGACCAATACATAAAACAAATTATAAGAATGATGTATTAACTCTTTTAGATAGTACTAATAAATTACCATAGGGCTGCGATTAAACTTCACACAATGATTTTAATTTGATAAGATGTGCAGAAATAATAGTAAGGAGATATGATTGGTTTATATTTCAAACAGAAAGATAAATCATCATAAGTGGGAAAACCTTTGACCAATGTTCAAAAGTTAAACAAAATATGCTTAAAATTACATAAGATACTGACAATTTTATGATTTAGAGGGAGCCTTTCAGACAAACAGTCCAATATCTCAATCTCTTTATAATAATAACTTCAGAAGGAATTTTAAGAATAACTGTAACACATTTATTCTCACCTGATATCTCTGTAAAACTTAAACATATGCAGAATTAACAGAATGAATGAAACACATGAAAGACTTATAGAAGAAAATGAGACTGTATGATGCCAAATTCAGAATCCTTTGCTTTATTATCAGTGATCTAGAAAAAGCTTGTACATCAATGCTTTACAAAATTGCTTATGGAAAGGTACCAACTTTAATAACTCGTAGAAGAGAGTTATTTATACTATTTTGGATAGTGAACAAAATATCCTAAATTGATTACAAAAATAGCTTGAAAGAAAATCGGAAAAGAGAATGGTTGAATGATGTGTCCATATTAGGTAGGAAGTTGTTGATGATTGTTCCTTCAAAATTGTTGTGTTGTCTTCTTATTGGAATGGAAAGTTAATCAATTGTTTCACACAACTGATCCAGCCTTTGCTCACTTGGTATCTCTAGATTTACCATTCTTCTAAGTATCTCATCAACTTTGGTATATCTTTCAAAATTTGGTTTAGTGAGAAAAATATGTCAAACTTCATATTTGATTGTGAGGTGAGGGCCCAAAGCTTTCAAAACTCTTTGACAGTAATCTGTATTTTTATCCCTGCAAATTGACTATTGTCTACTGCAATAGTATATAATCTTTCACAGTAATCATCCAATTTTACTAGTTGATCATTTGATGTCACTAACTCTAATAAACCTTTTTTTTCATAATACTAAATTTAGAATGAAACCTTTTGACTGCAATGTTCAAAGCTTTACATTTTGCTTTTAGCTGAGTCAGTAGATTCTTCTTCATTAGGGCTTTCTTAATCTCCAAAATAGTAGTTGTCCTATCTGGAATATTTATCTCTTGTAATTGTTGCCTTGTCTTAGAGTTTAGTACTTTGATCATCCCTGCTACTTCTTTGGGTTTTGTGCCCAATGTTGCCTTCTTGTTATCTATCTTTGTCCTACATCTAGCAATCAATTCTTGCTGCTCAAAAATAATTTGAATCTCCCTCCTGAAGCAAAATCAAATTAATTATGACTAAGCTATATCTAAAAACTCCTTGTGTGGTAAAATTCATAAACTTTTCATGTATATTATCAGCCAAGATCTGGCTATAATTATACATGAAATCTGGTTGATATTCTTTGCTGAAAATGGAAAAGAATCCAAGGATGGATTCATTAATAAGTTGATCATTTTCATAACCTAGGAGGTATGACAGTAGGGAGATGATATGTCTAGTGGCTTCAGGGAACATAGAAGATGAATAAGGTGGATTTCTCTCGGGTAATTCAGTATCTTATGGCATAAAAAGTTCAAAGATAAGGGCTCTTTGTGGGAAGGTAATTTTATTGTAAAGGTCCATGACAGCTGCTAGTGAAAAATGGCCGAGGGAGTCAGATGAAGGTATCATTAACATTTGGTTTATACCCTGAGCAGTAATGGTGATCAAGAGTTTTCCATCCTGAGTCATTATTGTTCTTTGTATAGGATCATACCTGGCTTGACACCAAGTGATCAAATCAAGGAAGTGACGAGTCTTGGGAAAAGAGTACAAGGGAAAAAGTGTTTCCCAGAATCGAATGGGATCTTCTTTGTCTAGATACTTCTGCTTTAACCATAAATGCAATTCGTGGAAATAGAATTTTAATTCACAGTCAGTGACTTTTAATAGGGAGTCTACAAGGGGAAGGTGATCTAAATCAAGCAATGTTGTGGACGGATTCCCTTCTTCGACAGTCTTCTATGTTTTAGCTTTAGGAGCCATCTTGCTACAGGGGGAAATTTCGGAAACTGTTTTATCTAAAAGACAGCGACAGGGGAAAATATACATAGAGTGGTGAATAAAGCTTTTGGTGTATGGATGGAAGCAGAAAAGTTGTAAAGAGTAGATCCATGGGATATTTATAGGTGAAATCGAGCTTAATTTACTGTTTAAATCTAGTTGTAGGCAATTAATTTGCAGAGGAGTGAGAATTAATGTTTAACGAGAGATAAAATGATTAACTGGGGCTGGCAACGACTTTCGAGCATAGGGCGCAATGGCTTTGCGATGTGGCAGATTTCGTATGGTGGAGGGGACAACGGTTCTATGACACGGCGCGAGAACAAGATCAACGGTTGGAAGGAAGGAAAATCGTCGGCGGCTTTCGGGGGGGTGGGGGGCGATGGTTTATGGTTTTGTGCTTTGGGGGCCCGAAACGTTGTGGGAGTGTCACGTAGCAAAAGAGGGCAGCCATTAAAATTGCTTTTCAGACCCCCCGCATTAACGGGAAATGACTAAAGGGGGGCCGAAAAGCTTCCTCCACCATTGATTCGGGCAGAGTGAATGATATCCGTTGAAAGGTGTCTAGTGGTTATTTGATATTGATTTGAATTTTTTTCGCTTCCACCCATCATACGTTATGACCTTTTTGCAAAGCGATCAAATTTAAACAATAATTAAACCCTGATTAAGGAATTTAAACATTATTTTAAACAAAACAAGAATTTAAAAGGCGTATTTGAAGTAGCAGCCTTAATTTTTATTTTCTAACGCAAATATTCTTCTTTTTATTTCTTATCTAACATTTCTTATTTGCCTTCCTTTTTTAGAGCAACTACCCTATCATTTTAATGATATGGACCTGAAGTGATAATAAATCCTAACATATTTATTTTTTTTCAATTTTGTTTTTGGTCCATATCCTAACTTATCATTTTTCAATGGCAATTTGATTTTTTCAACTAATATCTAACTTATCAAAAATAAAAGAGTTACAACATCGACTCCAACGGGGGACTACTTTCTTCTGTAGAATGCAGAGAACTTGCAGATGCATGTGCCTTCTCCTCGGGCTCTGGAGTCTTTGCTGTAAAAATCATACTGACAGTTGAAAAATTAAAATAAAACCGAATTTTTTACAATGATGGTAGTAAAATCTACTTCAACTTCTCAATATTGAATATAATGCTTCAGAAATCTTCCATTAACAGGAAATGTGGAATATTGTCCCTCTAGATTTTGTAACACAAAAGTGTTGTTCCCTTTTACTTCAACAATAGCTAGAGGTCCAAACCATAGGTTGTCAAACTTTCCATGTTTCTTTTGTCTTCTATTATGGAATCCCATCTTAGAACTAAATATCCCTCCTTGAAGTCCCTTTCCCTAGCTCTTCTATCAAATAGGCTCTTCATTTTATTTTGGTATTTTTTTCAATTTGTATTGGACTTCATCTCTGTTCTCATTTAATTCAATGATTTGATTTATCCTCCATGAAAAATCATCAGGTTCATTAGTTGATTCCTGCAAAAACTTTAAAGCAAGGACAACCAAGTTGGTAGGGAAAATTGCATCTTTCCCATAAACTAACTGAAAAGGAGATTTTCTAGTAGATCTCTTTGGAGTAACCCTGTTATCCCAGACTACATAAATTAGATGAGTGTCCCAGCTTTTTTTATGATCTGCTAAAGTTTTTCTGATAACTTTACCAGACTTTTATTAGATGATTTTGCAAGACCATTACCTTGAGGATAATATGGAGTTGAATGGTGTAACAAAATCTGATATTTCTGGCAAAACTCAATCATTTTAACACTGGAAAATGCTATGGCATTGTCAGTAACAATCTAGCTTGGGCAACCAAACCTAGATAAAATGTTTTCTTCAATGAATTTGATCACTACAGTATCATTAGCATTTATTACTGGAATTGCTTCCACCCATTTAGTAAAGTAGTTTGTTGTAGTGAGGATCCATCTATGTTGCTTGCTTCAAGTGGGATGAATCTCCCCAATAAAATCTAATCCCCATTGGAGAAAAGGTGTTGAGACCAGTGTTGGGATTAGTGGAAGAGCTAGCAGTTTTTGCTTACAAGCAAACATCTGACAAGGGATACAACTTCTGACCTTTGCTCCTACTTGTAAGAACAATGTTGGCCAATAAAATTCTGCCCTTAATATCTTATATGATGTTGTTCTCCAAGCATAATGTCCTCCACAAAATCCTGCATGAAACTGATCAATGATCCTTTCGATCTCTGATTCTGTTAAACATAATAAGAAGATATTGAGTGGGTCTTCTAGTACAAATTTGCATTTATGATACAATATTGGCCTGCTTTCAATTTGAGAGTTTTACATTGACTTTTAGAAAATGATGTAGGACATTCAAAATGAATCAAGAAATTTACAATATCTTGGTACCAATTTGATAAAAGAAGTTTCTCACCAATATGTACAGAAATGGTATGATCTGAAGGTAAAGGTTCTTATGGATTCTTCTCATTCAAATGTTGTGAAGGTTCTTGTGGATTCTCCCCTTCTGCATAGACAAAAGGTTCTTGTGGATTCTTCTCATTTGAATTTTGGAAAGGTTCTTTTGGATTCTCCCTTGGTATTTCCAAAACAGAGTTGATGCGTAACACTTTACAAATGGACTCAACGAGAAGCTTAGCTAATCCTTGACCCTTTACTAGCTTTGCGGTTTTGATAGTTAGATCATACTCCAAAATTTGAGTGATCCATCTACCTCTCCTCCCATCAATATCTGGTTGAGTGAACAATGTTAACAACACTGTTGGGAACATAGGCTATGATGATTGAATGTAGAACATACATCCTAAAATATTTCAAAGACTGGACTAGGGCATAAGCCTACTTCTCAATTATGTCATATTTGAGCTCAACATCTCTCATGAATTTGCTAAAAAAGGCTATAGGTTGGTCATAGGAATCTTCATTCTTTTGTAGTAAAACAACAACAAGGGTTGTTTCAAAGGCAAAGGAAAAGATACCAAATGGTTTAGTATAATCAGGACTGGCCAAGGTTGGAGCTTCAAAAATAGCTTTCTTGATTTGATCAAATGCACGTATGGAAGAGACAATCCATTTAAATTCATGACCCTTCTTAAGCATATCAGTTATATCATTGACAATTTCAACATAATTGGGTATGAATCTTCTTAAAAAGTTGATTTTACCAAGAAAAGCCTGAACTTCCTTTTTATTTCTTGGTAATGATAATGTCTGAATGGTTGATACTCTGTTTGGATCAATGACTACTCTATTTTTATAAATTATATGGCCGAGCAATTTCCCTTCTGTGATAGCAAATAGAGACTTCTTTGGATTCAACGATATTCCAAATTTCCTACATCTTTCAAAAACCTTTATCAAGTGCTTTAAATGCTTTTGATCAGAATTAGAAAAGACTGTAAGGTCATCAAGATAAATAACAAGAAATGTATTTACCTGGCCTACAAAAGCTATATCCATAGCTCTCTGGAATGTAGCTCTTGCATTTGTCAAACCAAAAGGCATCCTAGCATACATAAAAGTACCCCAACGTGTTGTGAAGGTAGTCTTTTCCCTATCTTCTTTGTCGACCATAATATGATAATAACCAGAAAAACCGTCTAACATAGAAGGTCTAGTAGCTCCATTAACTTCTTGAAGTAACTGATCCATCTTAGGTAATGGATAGTTATCCTTTAGTGATGCTTTATTTAAGTTCCCAAAATCAACACATAGTCTAATTTCACCATTCTTTTTCCTGATAGGTACTAGGTTGGCAATCCAATTAGAATATCTTAGTGGAAGAATTATGTGCATCTAACATTTTCTTAAGCTCTTTTTCAATATTTGGTAGAAGAACTTGATTAATTCTTCTGATTTTTTGCTGGTAAGGTTTAGCTTCAGTTTTTAATGGGATCTTATGTTCAATGAGGGATGTGTCATAGGTTTTAAGATTAGCATAGACCAAGCAAAAACATCTTTGTATTTTTTAAGTAACTTAAGATATTCATTTTTAACTTTTGGGGCTAAAGATGTGGAGATTTTTATATTTTGCACTTTTTCTTGGGTTCCAATATTGATTTCTTCGATGTCATCTTCAAGAGAAATGGATGGAAGGTTTTGAGGAACATCATTATAATCAAATAATTTCTCTAAAGGAATTAACCCTTTAGGAATGAAGTTGTTCGATAATTGTATGATGTCATGATCTGCAATTTTGGAGTTTAATTCTGGATCATCATTAGCTTGAGGATTAACCATGCCAAGATTGTCTTCATCAATTTGCAGAAGATAATATGCACCTACAAGTTGAAGGAAAGAGTTTAGTTGTTCATCATCCTCAAACACCTGCCATTGCTTTTGGTTATCTGGTATGGATGGCCTGTATTTGACCTGGATTTGGTATAACACTTGCGTTTGATCAAGAATCTTAAATGAGCTTGCAGAGTCAGCTAAAGAATCTGCATGTATGTTTTCATTTCTAGGGATATAAGTTATGTTGAAGGCATCAAATAAATTATCAATGGAATCCCAAACCTCATTTTGATAAGACCTAAGCCTAGGATGCTTTGTTTGATAAAGATTTCTAACTTGTCTTACAATGAGTTCGGAGTCAGTGAAAACACTCAGGTTGTGTACCTTTAGATTCTTGGCTAACTGTAGTCCCAGAAGGAAAGTCTCATATTCTGCTACATTGTTGGTAACTTCAAAATCAAGTTTACATGATTGTGCAATGTTTTCTTTTTTTGGTGAGATTAGTACTACTCCAGCCCTTGCTCCATCTTTAGTACAAGAACCATCAAAGAATAGCTTCCACACATCAGTTTGATTTGATATGGGGGTTTCAGCTACATCTTCAATTTTTACTTGAGATTCATGTATGTGATTTGAAGAGAGTTGAAAGCAACCAAAATCCTGATCAATAGCATAGATGGGGTGGTTCTTTGGTTGATCTGTTTTGCATACATTGTGCACAAATCTAACTTCTCTATACAACCTAAGTTGTTCTCCCCCATAAACTGTAATAGTGGCATAAGACATGTCCATCTGAAGAGTTCCCCCTAATTTGGCACAACAGGACCTTGAAAGGAGCATTCAAAATTTGGGAGGGATATCAGTAACAACTATATCTAATACTATGCTCTTTACTGGGATTTGGGCAAGAATGGCTACTAAATCCTTAATCAATCCAAGACAAGGTACCCTCTTGGAATCAAAGGTGTACAAATCATGATAGGATATAGTTATGTCAATATTTAAATGATCCATGATGGTTTTTGGCATGAGATTATGTGATGCTCCAGAATCAAGCATACAGTTGTATAACATGGAGTCATTTGTCTTTAGTGTCACATAGAAAGGGAGTACTATTTCGTCTATCATATCTGAACTAGGACCAAAGACAACTGTTGGTTTTTCAGCCTGAAGGCTAATAACATCGCTTTCAGCATCAACAAAGGTGTTTTGTATCCATTTGGAAACTTTATTTTTATATCCAGGATTTTTTGAAAGTTCTAAGAGTGGTATAGGGATCTTAACTCTTTCTAAATCCTTTTCAACATTGAATGTAGTTAAGATAGTTTTATCAATTTGAGTTGTATCAGTTGGTTGATTTAATGGTCGAACAGTAGTGGTCTGAGTTTCAACCACTCTCGTATGAGGTTCAATTGTGGGAGGTTCCTTAAGAGGTCTTCCAAGGTCAGGTCTAGGTCTAAGATCATATATTTTGTTTAGCTCTGCAATTAGAAATTCAGAGAAGGCATGGTATTTGGAAACCTGTGAGGATTCTTGATCTTCTTGAACTTGTTTATTTTGTGAAAGAGGAACAATATTGGTCTAACCAGAAGTGGTATCCATATTGTTAATGTCTTTAGTGATAGTCACAGTATTTTCATCAGGTTGTTGATCATCTATCAACAAAGGAGTTGGAACCTACTGATCATTACTAGGTCTTTGCAAAAAATTTAATTGCAGAGTTCTTTTGTATTCACCTTGATTCTGATTTTGAGGTTGAGTGACCATCTGTTGAACTGTTCTAGATTGAGTTTCAATCTTGGAAATTCTATTCGATAGATTTCTAAGAAGTGAAGTGATCTCATCAATTTTGGAATCTTCAGTTTTAGTCTTTGAAGAAGTAGAGGCCTCTTGACTAGATTTAAGCTTTCTTTGGGCCTTTTCCCCTTTAGCTTTTAAAGTGGTTGAGGCAACCCTTCTTGCTTCCACCTCTATAGCATTAGTTTGCATGTCTTCAAGAGTCCTAGAAGTTCTTTCTCTTAATATTACAACAAAATCATCTTCAAAGGCTTTTGAAAACCTAGATTTGGTTGCTGCTATAGGGGGTTTGCAATCAGGGGGCATCTTATGGTAAAGTTTGTTGAACCTTTTAATAAAATTAGCTACAGGTTAACCAAAGTTCCGTTTCATTTCTTCAAATTCAGTCAAAAAGTAAAGAGCATCTTTCTTCACACCCCATTGGTTTTTGAATATATTTGTTAACTCCTCCCAAGACCTAATGGAATTTGCAGGTAACTACATAAACCAGGTTCTAACATTTCCCTCAAGAGATTGGACAAACAACCTCATATAAACATTTTCTTGTTCTATGTTCATATTATCTGCAAAATCTAGAAATGATTGAAGATGGTCCTCAGCTGAGGAACTAGTTTCTCCATTATACCTAGGAAGGTGTTTTAAATATCCAGGAGGGAATGCATCGAGGTTTTGAGGCAAAACTAAAGCTGCATATCTAGCCTGTACAATAGGTTGGAATGCAATAGTAGAAGATGACGTATGAGATGTTTGTGTAGATGATGATGAAGAAGAAGAGGAAGATGGTGATAAGGAAGGTGTATATCTGTGTGGAGGTGAAGAAGGAGGAGATATCCTAAATGACTTTAAGGAGTC
The DNA here is from genome assembly GCA_000404065.3 of Pinus taeda. Lineage (NCBI taxonomy): Eukaryota > Viridiplantae > Streptophyta > Pinopsida > Pinales > Pinaceae > Pinus > Pinus taeda. The sequence continues at coordinate 221,177 of APFE030672788.1, read as the reverse complement.
TTAATAACTAACATTTGGACCCGTGATTGGATATCCTCTTTTGTTTCAAAGAGTGGATTTGAGTATATAGAGAAGGTCCCTTCAGGTTGTTCAGAAGTAGAAGGGAATGAAAAAGAAGTGGGGGATATGAAGTCTGTAGGTTTGTATTCAGGTAAATGAACACCCAATTCAGCCTCAGATTTAGGTGATCCTAATGGTAGTGGGGGTTCCTTACATGTTTCAAGTGAGTGAATAAGGAAAGATGAATTAAAATCAACTCCCCTATCTAAAAGTTCAGAAACCCTAGGTGATAATTGTGTTCAATATGGATTGGATGGAATGTTCCTAAAGGGATCTGATGATAATATATCTTCAGACTGCAGGGTTGAAGAAGAGAATATGGTCAAAGTCTTCTTTTGGAATTGGCCCTTGGTCCGAATTGGATCCATCAAAGACTGGCAAAGAACCATGACTGTATCAGGTCGAGACGAATCTCTAAAAATTCCAAAAATAGCGATCAAAAACACCCTGAACCAGTGGCAATGGCAGCCAGCGTGGAACGATGAGGACCTCGGTCAAAGCGTGCTAACCGAGGCCCATGGAGGTTGCACAGGAGGTCAAAGTAGCCCCTGGGAGCCCCAGATTGGGAAAAGGAGGTGATTTTTGATGCGTTATTAGCTGAGCGAACAAGGCCGAAATGGGGGAAGCCCGAGCACTTGGACACATGGTGAACAGGAGAATCACGGGCGAAAAGGAAAAAATGCTAAAAGGACAAAGGGGGGACCTGCACTCTGGAAACCAATGGTATTGATCGGAGCGCCCTCAAACGGTAAATAGTTTTGGAGAAAGAGGAGCGATCCCACTTAACGATCGACGCGTGGCAGTCGAGGTGAGAGAAAACCGTCGTTGATTGCGTGTTATCGGTCGAGCAGGCCAACCACGTGGGACGTGCATATGACGTTGGATCTGGGGGGACCCAGATCAGACAGCTGAGATTGCGCTCGATGGAGGAAGCGGAATCGACGAAGGATTAAGCCGTATTTGTAAATATTTGAGGTCCGTTTGACCACCATGGTGGAGGAAGAATGCATCCACCATGTAACTGAAGAAACGAACTGACGAGCAGGCTGGCGCTATTCAGATGGGGACACGTGGCCACTCCTTGAGCGTTCATGATGACGCCGAACAGTGAACTCCAAGCGCAGCTGTAGAAGGTGAATCAATAGAGGCAGAAGAGGAACCGAACGGGCATGGGTACGAATAGCTAAAAGCCATGAACGAAGACAGTCGAATCAAGTGGAAGTGGACATAGAGAGAGAGTCGTGAGATGAAAAAGGTGGAACACTGAACCCGAAGGGGACTGAACATAGAGAACATCAAACAAAGTAGAAGAGACAGAGGGCTGAGTTGACCAGTGGCAGCATCGAGCACCAGAGCTTGAAGATTCAAGCCATCCCATAGAGGAATCTGTCCAGACTGAGCATCATATGTGGCTCTATCCATTGTAGGCCTGAAGGTCACAGAGCTGGTAGGAGGAAGAAGAGTCTATGTACTCCACTGGCTTGGGGAATCCAAGTACCACCTTGCCAAGCAAACATGCTTCAGGAGAACTCACATTGAGTCCCTGCATTGTAATTCTCTGTGCAAAGACCCAATAAAATAAGGCCACCACTGAAAGCTGGACCGGAGACGTAGCCCTAGAGAATAGGGTGAACTCCTTATTAAAATTCTTGTGTCTTTGTGGTTTCTTACTGTATTTCTCTGTTGTGTTTCCATTTAAATGTCTATGTATTGGCAATCTGATCGATCCGTTGCTTAAATAACATAGAACACACACCGGCACATGAGTCTGTAATACATTTTGTTTAATAAACTTTAAATTGGTGTCACTCATAGGGTGATTATCAGATCAAGTGGTATCAGAGTAGTAGGTTGTAAGGTTAGACAAGCTTGTGTTGGTTTAGCTACGAATGCTCACTAGACCAAAGCTCAAATTAGGAGAAGGAGAGTTGGTGGAAACTAATCCTGAAATTGGGAGAGTCTATACTCGAAAGACAATGTCAGAGGAAGGTTCTATGGGGCCAGACCCTCAATTCATAGAAAGTTTCCTAGCTATAAAGTCTATGGTAGAAGAAATGAGAGGGACTTTTAGAAAGGCATAAGGATGAAAT